>CAUJRU010001069.1:157091-217616 GCA_963277665.1 Viscum album | reverse complement strand
CTCAAAAATATTATTTGAATATAGAAAACAAATGAAAAAATATAGAACTAATTGACAATATTTCAGTCATATAAACATTATTTTCATTATCTAATTAGATTCGTGTATTTTTCATGTTCACATAGTATTGGATTTAATTGAATTAATCATACAAATTATTTTCTCTAAAATAAATCATTTTCTGACATTATAAAATTATTCTATTATAATTTTATATTATATAAAAATTTGAAGATTAAAATAATTTTTTATAATGACCATTTTTTATTATTAAGTTCTACTATTTTAAAATATTGCTTTATAACCATTAGAAATTATAGTTCTTATAATGAATTGGGAATATTTTATCTATGGTATTAAAGTATTCATAAATCCCAATCATAATATTTTCCATTGAAATTTACTAATTTGGTTGGAAATTAAAATCTAAGGTAAATGTACATTATGGTGAGCATTAATGTTTCAACCAGAAAAAACCTAGACCCTAAATTATTTCTCAAATGGACTATTTGAGGATATTTTCATCCGAAACTCACTATCTCAATCAATATTTTCCATTTTACCATTTATCATTGAATAGTATCCTTATATTATTTAAAATGTGTTGGATACTCCCAAAACATCCCATTGCCATGCTATAAAATAATAACAACATTACCACATTATTATTAAAATATTCAAAAATAATAATCTATTTAAAACTGTAAAATTTCCCCTAATTGAATCTTCTAGCACTTTTAAATTCATCTGAACACCATTATTAATAATAAGGGCTTAATTTCCAATGAGACTTCCATGGGACATTAACGTCGCTGATGTGAGTATTATTAGCAATATATCTTATCCCAATTATAACATTCATTAGAAATTATAATTATAAAAATAATATAATATTATTAGTATCATTTATATTATGTAATTTTTTTATAGGAAGGGAATTATCTTTATCAATTTATCAATATCATCCATTTTGAAGAAAAAAATGGCTGTTCTTCCAAACAAGTGAACGGTGGCCACCACGAGGAGTGAAAATCAATATTGATCACCACACATCATAGATGGTTTTCATTTTTTTTAGTTAATTAATATTATATTTATTATTTCAATAATTTTTAGGTTTTTTTTATGATATAATTATTGATATAATAAATTAATGTCACTGATAATTTAATTATTTAAAATAAGCATACTAGTAGGTTAATATTATATTCAAATTATGTAATATTACACACTCTTTTCGTTTTATTATAATTTATACCAATCCTGATATATAAAAATAAAAACAACTAAATTATTTCACTTTTCTTCTCATATAATTATATTAACACAAATCGACATCATAATCATTTATTAAATATAGATATCTTCATGTTTTGGATAGTTTAACCACCAAAATGAAAAATACTATAAATTTATATACTTAATGATTGGGAATATAATTACATGAAAGGAATATTATCTATGTTTAAATAATGATTTTTTTTTATTTTGAATCCCTTATATCAACATTCATTTTATTAATTAAGAAAACACCAGTCCATCAACAATACTCACATAAAAAAGACTGCTATAATTTCATCTATAGGGATAATGACCAAAACACCAATGAATGGAATAGTTTTATATATAAATTATTATAAATTATACATTACTGTAACATTAATTACCTATAAATTATTAATTTATAATAATAGTTAATATAAGCATTGTTATTATGAAACTAATAAAAACGATCAAAACTGTAAACACCAAATATAGAAAATCTGAGGAATAAATATTTGGAAGAAATCATTATGTATGATTTGGAATTATTATAGATATATTTATGGTTTTTATTTATGAGATTTATATATCATTATATGTGACATAGATGGTTAATGTGTGTTCATCACATTCATGACATGAGGTAAGATTTTACAATCTCAAATTTCTTTCTTTAAGATATGTTTTTTATAAAAAAACTAATTTCATTATTTAGTTTTATATAAATCATATAATAGATGTTATATAATTAAATAAACATTATTAATTGTATTCTCTTAAAAATTTTAGGCTTATAATTCAAAATGATCTAATTGATTGTTTACTCAATCTATAATTGGAGGTTTTCTATCAGTTTTTTCATTAATTACCACAATTTTATTATTCACCACATAATTCCCTTTATACGGTGGATACATTTCAATGGAAGTATTTTTAAATTTTAATCATGATATTGATCTTATTTGTACCATAATCACATTATAAATCACACATATTCTTTGTATTCAAGGGTAAACAAAACCATGTAAAATTTTGTTCTTTTCTATAGAGGAAGACCATCTTATGTTTTGGTGAAGTAAAAGAATCTTAAGATTAAAAAATAATTTTTTATTTAATATTCATAAAAGTGGATTTGTAAATTATATTAATACTCATAGGGATAATAAGAATGAAAAATAATAAATGACAGTTGACTCAATGATCACTTTGATGACTGAAGAATTAACCTATGACTACATCCCTCGATATACCCTCCTAAAGAAATGATTTGGAATAGCCAATAGATCATTATGAACATTAATATCAGACAATAACAAAAATTTAATTGGTCTCCTACAAATTATAGATAGTTAATCCTTGAACTATCATCCATGTATAATTAAAGACAATTTATAAACCATGTAAACATTATTTTATTGATAACTGTAATTCATGTCACATTCAAGATACCCTAAAATTTCTATGTGGATTTTGTAATGTTCTGTCAGACATACACATTTTTATACATATTAGGGATGTATTTTATCTACATATTTACTATTATATAAATAAAAATGTTTTATTTAGCAATATTTTATTATAGAATGAAAGGAATGGTCTATAGGAAAGTTTTGGTGATTTCATTTAACTTAGAATGAGAACTGAGGATTAAAATTATATAGCCCTAGATTTGTAGAGATATATAATGGGATTAAAAATGTTTTTTTGGGTCATAAATTATCCTATAATATAATAGTGTCATGTAAATCGGGCAAAATATCATTTTTTGATGTTTTGCATTTTTTTTCTATTTGTATCTGATCAAATATCAATATTATCTATGTTTTCAATTATTAATATCTTTATAGAATGATGTAATATTATATTATTATGGATTTATATTATTCAATTATTTTACCATGCCACATAAGTCATTTTTATGATATATAATAATATATTATATGAAACACCTTACTCAGAATATGAGGTCACTAATATATTATTCCATTTATAATTAAATATAGAGGATTAATACGTGTAATTTTTCTTCGTTATTATTGAAAATATTTTAATGTTATTGCAACATATTTATATTGTATCATATATTTTAAAATGAAATATTTGTGTTCTTATATAGAATACCAAAACTACTAAAATATTGATCCATTAGGAAAACTTATTTCTTGTGAAAATAATTTAATATAACTACAATTTCTAGGTTTTTATAGTTCAATATGTCACAGTATGACACTGAACTATATATGTATATTTAATATAGGTTGTCAATGTGTCACACATGGATTGATAATTATTAGTTATTTATTCATGCATGATCATTTTAATTATTTATGTAATTATATAAAATATCCATACATAGTTTTAGAGGATGTTCATGAGACCAAAATTATAGGTCCATATTGAGTTTTCCTAACACCCAACATTAGAGGCCATTACATTTAGAAGCATAGGTAGAAATCACTGATCCAAATTTATGTAAGGCTAATATTCACTATTACAAGATTGAGTGGGATAAATCATATAGGGATTTTAGACTATATTGTAATGTGGTTCAAGAATTTTATTTTACACTCTGTATATTTTATTCGTTTATCTATAATGTATCGCGGTTGGCCCCAATGGGTGATTAGTTGATGTTTGAATGTACGAACATGTAAAAACACATAACTTGTAATCCAAGAGTTTTTTGTTGCTTTTTACATTACAATTTGATACAAGTAATCACATCTCGATGGACGAAAAGGATTAGTATCCTTGGTAAAGTAGATAAATTCTTGAATCTTATATTATAATTGAAAACTGAAATTCCAACATTGTAATTTCTTTGAGAAAACCATTATTCATTTGAGCATATAGATATATATTTCCAATAAAACACAAAATATATTCCAGGAGAGATAAATATTAAAGGTGTGATATTAGATTCTCTATATTTTTTTACACACAATGAAATTCATCACGAATATATAATGAATAATCAGTTTGAGAAGAAAAATATCTGAGAAAAATCCATTTAATTAATTAGATGAGAATGAATATTAATATGTAATTTATAAATGAAGATCAAATAATTCAATATAAATAATCACATATTCTAAAATATATCTATTGATATCATTGATAATGAAATAATCACAATTAAATCAAAAAATAATCAAATTATGAGGGTATTCATAATGACTAACATCATAAACATACCATCATGTCCTCATGCCATTATATCTTATATAAATGGGAAAGACCAAGACCAACTACTTAAACAATTATTTCTATGGAGATCTAATGATGAATTGAGGAGCAATAGGGGGTCCAACACCTACTTACTAAGTCAAATTCATTCCATATATGAATGGGATGAAACATAATTAATGTAAACAATAATAATAATAAACATGCATGAAATTGTTTATAATTTCCACCATTAATAAAAAAGTTTTAAACCATCCTGAGTAAAATATAGAATGTTATTATTATATTACTACCTATAATAGAATTATATTAACTAATCAATTTTGACATAGATGAATATTCATAAAACTAATAATGGTTGATTTCATGAGTGAAATGCAATTATAACATTGAAATCAGATATTAAAAATCTATAATAATTCAAAAAAAATCAGGTAAATTTTTTTTTCTAATAATTATTTTATATATGTAAATGAAGCATCATGTAAATGATTTTTCATGAATACGAGTAATTTTTTATATTTTATATATGTTTTAAAAACAATCCTTTTAAATTTTGTGTATGTATCTTAAAAAGTATCTCCTTCATTGAATGATAATAAGATTTTGTTTTAAACATTTTGTAAAATTTCTTACATGTTTAAACGTATAACATACCATTACTCATGTTCATGAATTTTACTTTTCTTTGCTCGTTTTTCTTTGTAGTTAGGTGCATTTTGGGAGTCCTATGGATAGAGAGACAATACAATGAAAAATGACCTAAAGTTCAAGAATGTTTTTTTTGATTTAATTAAGATATAACTTTTATAAATGTGTTAATGTATTTTTTAGAGTCTCCTAAAGAACATAGAATAATAGAGTCTATTCACTGTTTATGAATTAGAATCTTAATTTTTTGTTGTGTGTTGGGAAATTACATAACATGAAAAGTTGTCACATAAAATATGGACAGCACTGAAGAACAATTCATGAACTGTGTACACACCATGAATGGAGTACACATCATTTTATGGTTACATGACTAGAAATACAATATGATCATGTATTAATTAAAAGGGAACTGGTTTTTTTCCAACATATGACCTGGGATTACATGACATGTAAATGGGTAAAGTTTCATGTAACTATCATGATTTCAACTATTAGTGTTCTATATCGACAAATTTTTCATTCAGTTTCCCATACCGATCCTTTAAAATCGACCTAGAATACTCCTCCAAGATTTTTTGGAGCCTTCATTTGATTCATATTGATTCTTTTGATGTGAAATTATCAGTGAAGTTGTGTTTCATCTATTAAGATAAGAGATAATTCCCGATTCATTATTGAAGTGGATTTTGATTATGTCATTTATTTGGGCTATTGGGTTTTTATATCTATGGTGTTGTTTCTTCATGATTCTGTCTAAATCCATTGTGTAATCTGTTCCTGTGGGTTATTTTCTTGTTAGTTGCGGTGAGAAAGGTGCGATTTCATGAGGTATGTGTTGTTTCCTATTCACCAAAACCCTTTTTTTAAATTGTATTAGGTATAAGGAATGTGTATTGATTCCATGACATCCACTATCGTTGTTTGTTTCTTCTTATTTATGGATTTTTTTCCCCTTATGTTCCTTAAGTTTTATGTAGGTGGTTTTGTCCCTAGAATTTGTTGTTCAACATCATTTCTCCAATATTTGATAATTTTATAAATAATTTAAATGAATTAACATTATTGTTTTTTATTTTATTTTTCATAATAGGGATTAAAAAAAGATATTTTTAACTGTTTTAAAAAATGGTGAAGGGTTTTCAAATAATTTTGAAGTGGTTTTGTGAAAAGGTTTTCTAGGAATTGTGAAAGGGTTTCTAAATAGTTATTTGATGGAAATTATTTGGTGAACTATTTTTGAAAATGGATCACATGTGAAGCCTTGGGTACTAAGTTGGAGTGTATAGTAATAGGTCTCATCCACAATTGGTTGTTTTACTCATGGGGATTTACCGCACACTATATGCCTATAGTTCTAGGAACATATTTGGCATGTTGGGTGGTTCACTAGATGGTGGGGTTCATCTACTCCCATGAAATGATGCATTTTTCTAGTGGAATTTTTCATACATGATTTTCTATTTTAATAATGATTTTCCAAGCTATTCTGATCTAGTGTGTTCACTGGGGTGATGTTACCAATGATTTTTCTTAGGTGTCTTCATATTTTAGTATACCTCCATGGATTTGATATAATATGTTATAAATAATTTGTTATGAAATGTAATATCTAATATAATAAATGGTAATTATAATCCTTGAATATGCTTTACATTCTCTAATTGGAAAGGCAAAAATGGGAAATTAATTATTTCCCACGTTTTTTAAAGAAAAAGTTTAAAATTTTTAACATGATTTATTTTCATTAATGTTGGTCATGCTTGTATTATTGTTCAAAGACTTGATATGGAACTTCTTGGTGATACCATAATAAGACATATAGTTATCACCCTATGCACCCCTTCAATTGTCTATAGACATTACTATGTATTTTAATAAAGGTGATGTCAAAGTGCCATTGTGAGTATGTGATTATTCATATTAGCTGAGATGGGTAGCTAATGGTTAGATGGTAGATGTCCTCCCACACTATCCCTAGGATAAGTTGATTTTCATGGTTTGGTAGTCCTTTTTGATTGGATATATATATATATATATATATATTTGTTTCTACTTTTGAGTTGTATGGATTATATAGTTTTTATTATGGATTATATTTATTTTTTATTTTTTCATCTCTATTGTATATTTATTCCATGTTGTTTCTTTAGGTTGGGTGAAATAATTACCTCTGATTATTTTTTAATGCATGGGTGTTATTCACTAACCCGGGGTATCAGGTACACCATTTAGGTATTGATGGATTGGTATGGGTAATAGTTTGAGAGGGTATTCATATTAGTATGTTAAAATTTCAAATCAAACGAGGTATTTATTAATGATTCCAATTATTATGACATTTTTAAAATTGATATTGGTTTTTTAGAACATGATTAGTATATCACAGAGAGTTCCTGATCAGATATTTCTTCAATGAGATACAAGATACCATGAGATGTAAGGAATTATATCTCTTATTTGGAATTTTTTTTTGCAATGAACATTTTTTTTTATTTTTTTCTAGTTTGAACACATATTATTCTATCTTCTAATAATTTATTTTGTTTTAGTGTGCAATTATATGACTCCACGATGTTTTCTGTGAGTCCCATAGAAGGGTTGAGTTGATTCTCTTCAGGGGAATCCACTGGTGGATCAGAAAATTTTCAAGGATATCATGTAGGGAGTTTTAGTTATGGATTATAATGTGTCGCAAGCTTAAAAAATAGATATTGTGGTATTTCCTATAGTTTTAGAAGAAAGTTATCAATCATGAGACTTCTTTCCCAAGAATGAACCATCCTTTAAAGGTTTGAATAAACCTCTTGAGTAAAATTATTGTCTTGAAAATATTTATCATATATTTTACTTCTTATATTAACTCAAGGTAACCAAAGATAAATATGTGATAGGGGAAACATGAGGGTACTAGAAAGAATTGGTGGGACTCCATGGTCTGTGAAGATAGTCATGTTTTCTTGAACAAGAAGGATTCTAAGAATCTCATCTTAACATAATTTTTTTGGAGTCACTAACGATAGTTAATTATTATGAGTTCCTCTATTTATAATTGGGAGAGTTATTGATATCATCATAAACAAAGTAGTTTTTCTAATATAGTTTGTTTTTAATAGTGGTTCTAAATAATGACCTTCTTAAAGATCAAAAGAACCAACTTGGTTTGAGGCCAGGTATCATATCTCATGTATTAATGTTAAACATTAGTAACTATGAAGAGACTTTTGACAATGAAATTATGGAAGAAATGAATATATATATCATTTTTAGATATTATTCCCCTTCTATTTCACCTAGGGGAAACTTCAGTGGAACTATATGACAAAATAAGTAGTGGTAGGATTATTACATGATGGATTGAGGTGGTTCTTCAAATAATCCCTCTTATAAATCTCTAGTTTCATCTAGTGTTGTTCGTATATATTTATATTTGTGTGAAAATTTAAACACATAATGAGTTTTTTACATCACATAAAAAATTGTGTAATAGTTGTGGATGGTACAGTCATATAGAGTACTTATTTCATGAACTTGTCTACACCTCGATATGGTCATGAATTTATAGCTCCAATTGAAATTATGAGATATTCATATGATTCAAAGACTATAGGGATCCATACATAGGCCTCATAATTGGATCACCTTCATGATTTTGGTATGTTTCTAGTGGGGGTATATGTTGTTCCACTAATATATAGACGTACCATATAAATTGCATCATTGATAGTAGTTTCTTTTTTGGATACTATTTCTTCTAACTCTTTTATATATAGATATTTTTTATATGAATAACCTTCAAATCGATCTCATGACCTTTATTTGGTAGTTAGTCATGCATCTGGAAATTAATAATTACTAGAGGGTCAGGTGTCCTTGTTATCTATCAATATCTAATAAAGCGTTAGTCTATGATATTGTTATTCTCGATTTAAATATGTTTGATGTCATAATCAGGATGAATTTCATTTTTATTATTCATTTTAAGGTTAATTTCCATCATAGGTGTGTCTCATATCTTATTGATTTTGGGGTATCATGAGTATTTTTCTAAGAGTGGGATCTAATGTCAGGTCGTCTAGTACTTACAAACCAATATAAATATATTGTTTTCTATGGAAGCAGTTTTAATCGATGATGAATATTCTGTTGTTGAAATTCCCAGTATTTTTATGAAATTATTTAAATTTCCAATATTATTTATCTGTGATTCCTCCATACAAGAAGGTATTTTTTCTGGATTACCTCGTTCCAACTACATACCTAATATGAATACTTTTTTTATCATTTGGATCTATAGAGTTGAAATAGATTAAGATTAGGTTGGAATATATGGTGGAGATGGGGTTGGTTTTCCCTAATGTTTCACTGTATGTATCCTGGTGCTATTTTAGATGATTTGATTTGGTTCACATTAAATTTGTGTGGACTATCAGATGTTGAACTTTGTAATATTTCCGAACAAGTATCCTTTTCCTCAGGTAGATTATTTTTATAATAGTTAAAAAGTCAAAAGATTTTTTCGAGAACTGTTATTCGGTCGATTTATCATAAAATCAAGTTATGAGAGTCTAATATACCAGATGAAACATTTAATAGTATTTATTTCCATTAAAAATATATTGGGATGCCATTTTATATGAACAACGATCCTTTAGTATTCATGGATTTGATTAATCATATATTCTATCAGTATATCGACACTTTTGTGGTAGGGTGCAAGGATGATATTTTGGTGTATTAACATTCAATGCATGATCACTAGAATTGTATGGGGTTTTTTAGAAATACGTAGTAGTCATGTATTGTATATAAATACTGATAAATTAATTTTTTTCATCCACAAACTATTGTTCTTGGTAAACATGATTTTTTATTAGATGAAGGTTTGAACTAGAGAAATTAAAGCCAGTCTTGTCATGGTAAGAGGCGAAGAATGTATTTGAAATTTGGATATTAATTGTAATTATTTGACACTATAAATTGATTTTCATGGATTTATATAATATGGAATCACCTTTTACTACTCATACAAATAAAGGTTTTAAATTAAAATGGAATTTACGGTGTTAAACTTCATTTATCAATCTAAAATGGATTTTGACATCACTTCATCTTCTGATCATAGCTGATCCCGATAAAGGGAATGTGGTTTATTTATGCTTAAAGTAATTTTTTGAATTATTTTATCTTGTATGATGGACATGTTTTGACTTATGTGTCATTTATTATTTAATTTCATGAGAAGAACTACCCAACTACTTATTATGAGCATTCTATAGTTAATAATGTTTATTTAGTGTTGGCGACATTATCTTTTGGGAAAATGTTCGTAGTCTTTTTCTTGACCATAACAGTTTGTGATATATCATTTCACATGAATAATTTAATATTAGACATAGGAATTGTGTGAGATATCTCTAGACATGTATCTTCAATATTCCATACACTATAAGGAAGGGTAATGCCATTGTCTATACTCTTAGTATGAAAGTTCCATCACATGTTTTTTTAAAATAAAATGAGAGTATAAACTTATGGGACATCTTTCTCAGTAGTAAGTAGATACACATGATGATGTTTTAGACATGGGTTTTACTAATGTTCAGTTCTCACTATATATCTTTGAGTCTATTCTTTATATTTAATAGTATAATGTTGATTTTAGAGGATTTAGAGGAACCTTATATGGTGGGGAGACTATATATCATCAATATATATCATTAAATTATATTCTCTAATTAGGGATCATTTTTTCATCTAATATTATATGAGGAACTCATTTTTTTAATTTTTTTTAACTATATGGGACATTAATCCAGGAACTATGAATATGTATAATGTTATGAGGTGATTATTCTTTTCGAAATGTATGAAAAGAGACATTGATAATTATGTGTACCCCTCTTACACATTTTGACATATAATTGAATAGAATTTGAAACCATATGGTTTCATTCAAACTCTTCAGGAGATATTTTTGATATGGGATGTGGTATCCATTAAATTTGTTGTTGGATTACTATGGACTCCCCGAATGAAAAATGTTGTCTTTTTTGTGATTGATCGATTGAAAAAGTTAGCTCACTTTATTATGATTTGGTAAACCACTAATGATGATGATTTATTTAATATTAATGTGTTGGAAATTGTGGGGTTACATGTGGTTACATATATCATTTTTTCATTCACGGATCCTAGTTTTACTTCAAGGTTCTATAGAAGTATTTATGTGGTGATAGGGTTTAATGAACCAAAGTTTTATCAACATAAATTCCCTTCATTTATTTATGTCACATAAAATCACATTTGGAAAAACAATTAGACATCATTCTCAAATGAACTACCAACTACTATAATACCTTTATATCCTATCAATTAAACATAAATTCGCAACTTCTATGTTTTGAAATTTGAAAATCTAACATATATGGTTGTAATCTAAAAGATATTTAGAGTCTGATATAACAAATATATTTTTGGGGAATAGTAACATACCCTTATAAATAATAATATTACCCTTATGAATAGTAATTTGAACCTTATGAATAGTAAACAAAGAAAATGAATAGTAATCTCACCCAAGAATGTATAAATAAAATTTAGGCACCTTATAAACGAGAGGGAATATATTATCATTTAATAATTAAGGGTCGATATTGTTATGATTAATACATATTTACTTAAAAATTGAAATTAATTATTTTATTCAAAATAAAAATCATTTTAATTAAATGTATTCTTAAATAAATATATTCATTTCCAATGATTTTAGGATAATTTTATGGGACCGTAAGTAAATTTTCAAAGTGTTTCAAAATTATTTTTAAATTTAAAATATGTATTTTTAAAGTAAATAATGATTTCATTTTAAAATTAAATCCCCCATATATAGAATATTATTTTGATAAAATGGACTTGATTTGTTAATATACTCAGAATATAGGTTTACGGTGAAGTTTTCAGATTTTTGAGAAATACTTTATTTTTTTGTGAATAGTAAATTACGAAAATTTACGAAATATGTTAAATAAATGAATTTATGCATCATTATTGAGTCATGGATAATGTAAATGGATATTGGTTAGAACTCACATTCACTAATTACTATATGTATTCACAATTATCCTCACTATTTCTTCACTTGAGAAAAATAATAATTTTAGGATTAAAATAAAAAAAAACACTAATCTCCCACGTTATAAATACTAGCCCTCACACCCTATTCCCCTCACCCCTCTAAATCATTAATGGTTTCATATTTTCTTATAAATACTCTTACATTGTACCCCCACTTCCAGGAGCTCTTGGACTCATCAAAATTCAAATCCTATGTCCCTTGAGGAGTATGTCAAGAGGACAATTAATGAGGTAAATCATTCCTCTTTTCTGTTAATTTTTTTTTTCAAATTCTATTTCTTTTCTTATTAATTCCTCACCTCCCTTAATCCAAATGTAATAAAAACAAAAATAAATTAAATAAATATTAATTATATCATTTTAAGGGAATATATTATATTAAAGTCCTCACTCTCTCTATTTCATCTTAAAAATTAAATTGTCGCCCGAGATATGTCAATTTTCCAACATCATGGGTGATGTACTATCATTTTACTAAAAAATCATCATGGATATTAATAATACCATTAAATGGATATAAATTTATTTTAACTTTAAATTTATATCCATTTTTATGTTCTGAATATAATTTATACATATAATACTAAATGATAAAACAAAACAACTTCATTGTGAAAAAAACCCACCAAAATTAACATAAAATTATTATCATTATATTTTATCCTATGAATCAACCTCATGGAATGTAACCAAATACTATGTAATATTATTTAAAAATAAATAATATCATTAATAACATATAATGACAATTTTTTATGTTCATAATCTTTATAAATGAACTTCTATTCATGAATACAATGTGAACCGATCATCAAAACCATGAAAATGAATGGTCCCCTATGATGAAATTTAACTCTATAACACATAGAAAGGCACCAAAAAAAATCTAATATCCCCATAATTAATAATATTCATTTATAAAAGGATCTATAATTGTTACGTAATGAATCTAATAAGATTATATAGGATATTATCATGATGGAAGCTTTCAAACAATAGGTTAGCTGATTCCTAGAACCCTAAACTATATTTTGGGGTTTCCCTATTTCTCACTCTAAAATATTTATTCCTTAAAAATCATTTATTAAACACTATATTACATTATATAAGATATATATGTTTTCTAATTGACTTAATGAAAAACCAATTGTTTTCCAAAAGAATTCTTCTTTTCGAAAGACACACCTTTTAACTCTCAATATTGTTTCCATTTCTCAAGGTTGGTGAATCTTATGTCAAGTATGTTGTTACATATATACAATGGTAACCCAATATATATGAATATATTTTTAGGAAATGAAACACATTACATTACATGGGTTATTAAATTTTCAATATTGATAGAAGTTCTATGTAACAATCATGATAATGTAAATGATGTGATGTGAAGGGTGCATGAAAATTTAAATAGAACAATGTAAATGTTTCAATGTTACGAATAGGCCTATAATCATATAGTGAACCAATGAATTGGTTAATTTGACAACGTCATGTTAAATGTTAAATATGTGTGAACATGATGCTATACTTGTTTAATACTATGTGTGGTAGTTGACCACTGAGAGAAGATGTTTCCTTTTTATGCATTGTGACATTCTAATTCTTTTCTTATTGCTTAATCTCATTATTATGATCCTATGTATATGTTCTGGTGATAATGATTATGCTCACCCCATGTTATATTGTTCTTATCTATCATCTTACTTGGATTTTAGCACACCCATTTTGGATGTATATCCTATGTTGACTACTTGTACTAAGGAGAATTCAAGGGCCATTTTAAAGCTACAGAAGAATAAATTAAGTAAATTTTTATGTTTATGTCATAAAAGTTATGTATAGTACTAGTTTTTTAAAGACACTAATGTTGAGTAAATAAGGTTTTCCTTATGAACATTCCATTCCTTCTTGTTTTGAAAATCTCAAACACCTTATACATAAGAAAATGTATATTTTCCTCCATAAAGAAATTTATCCTAACCCAGAGTTTATTATACATAGAAATATTTTTCTAAATTGAAAAACCCATATTGTTAACCAAAATCCCGGTATCATATAATGATAAGTTTTGGAGTGTTCTATTTTAAGGATCCTAATTCTAGACTCAGACCTTTTAAGTAGTTCGATGCCGAACTTTAAGTAGTTCGGCTCCGAACTCTTAAGTGGTTGACTCCGAACACTTAAGTGGTTCGACTCCAAACTCATAAGTGGTTCGACTATGAACTCTTAAGTGGTTCAACTCCGAACTCTTAAGTCGTTCGACTCCGAACTCTTAAGTAGTTCGACTCCGAACTCTTAAGTGGTTCGACTCCGAACTCTAAAATAGTTCGACTCTGAACTCTTATGTCATTTGATTCCAAATTCTTAAGTGGTTCGACTCTAAACTCTTAAGTAGTTTGACTCCGAAATTTTAAGTAGTTCGACTCTGAACTCTTAAGAAGTTCGACCCCCATCTCTTAAGAAGCTCGGCTCTGAACTTTTACTGGTTCAAATCTGAACTCTACAAATTCAAATACCAATCTCTAGTAAAACCAGACTCCGAATTCCTATAAAAATAGAATCCGAAAATTTCATAATTTTTTCATTCCGAATTTCATTTTGGTTAGAATCTGAACATTTAAACTTTCTTACACTCCGAATATTGATAATACTTAACTTACATATGCTTCGTTTCAAAACTAGGTCGTGCATTCAGTTATACATGGTTTGTTATAAAACGATGTCATCTATTCTGTTTCTAATTAAACTGTTAGATGAGTTACACGTATAAGGCCCCAGCCTTAAACCTTACTTAATCTTGAGTTATTACATGATTACACATTGAGGATCTTTTCAGGTTTTGAGTTTTAGAGAATTAGATCATAAAACATGCATTTCATTCCAAAATTAAACAAAGTGGTTACATAAAGATAGTATTCATTTTTCCCATCAACGGAAACATATTTATAATATGACATGGATTATTTCTTGACACTTCCTGGAAACTATCATCATATCATGTACCTTTCCCTTAACCTGTGAAAAACATTTCAAAAAACCTTGGATGAGCATAAAAAGATCAGTAAGGGATATAAAAATATGGAAACGAAACATGAGTACATATATACATAAGAATCAATGAAATCATTCATTCCTCATAAAACATAATCACTTTAACATACCTCATCACATCATGAATAAATCATAGAAATAATAAGACATAAAGGTAAATTGAGGAATTCATAACATTCTTACGTAGGGAGTAACCCTCTTGGTTACATTTAGAATACCCATCACAGTATATTCCCTTAATATCTTCGGAGAAACCTTAACGTTTCACTCCTTCACGTTACCCAATGCATTGGAGAGCTATATCGGGCTCACCCGCCCTTAGTTTATCACAGAACCACCCTTCTTCATAACAATGCCCAAGAACCATAACATAATCGTATCACATAAAACATACATAAAGGAAACATAACATTTCCACATTTCAATCACAAGATATCAAACATAGTTATATAATAAAAACATTATCAAAACCATTTTAAATACCAAAATAAATGAAAAGTACAACATGGTATTTATTTTTCATTTTAAAAAAAGATATGGCTTGTAGAGGAAGTAGAAACTCAAATAATGGTCACGGTGGTGGAGAAGTCTTTGTCGCCGCATACGTACGACAAAAAAATATCCCCTTTTGTCATTTAGTAAACGCTTCAAATAAAAAATATTCCTTTTTAATAATCAAAAAATTCAAATGTGTTTATACACCGTATAAAAGAAAGTTGTTTATAAAACAAAATATGCCTCAACAAAAGGAGATTGAGACGAAGTCCCATACCTCGGGTCCGACTTGATTAGATCATTCTTAAATCTCCTGAATAATAAACTTGAGTTAATTTCTACTTTCTTAAGAACCATCTTAAAGTTCATTATTCCTTTTATATCACTTATTACCATGTCATGACCACTATGAAATTATTTTAGTTAATAACGGTCGTTTTAACGATCACTGGTACTTGAGTCAAAATATGATCTTTATAATTACATTTTGTTCATGTATCCATTATATCCAGAGTTATAATCATGATTTATATTTCAAATATATCATATATATCCATTATATACATGAATTTATAATATTACATAATCATTTAGTGGTAAGAAATGGAATGCACCGTTCATGGAGATGGTAAGCCGTACGTATGCATTAACGCTACTTTCATTTCTATATCGTATTTTATAGAATGGAATCATAATGATATAAAGGTATATTATAATTACAGTATAATATCATATACAATACCATTAATTACATCCTTTATACTTCCCACATATGGCATTAACGAATCAAATCACTTTGAGGGGGCGGTAGTCGGCACTTCCTAAAATGAAGATATCACGTTTACTCATAATGGTAACCATAAAGATATGCCATAAATGAAAAATACAGACGATTAAGTAATACATAAACATATTATATATAATATATAAATATAGTGACATCTTAATGGCCACCTTTGAAGGTGATATATGAGTGTTGAACAATCATGGTTTCGTGAGGCAGAAAATCGCCATCCACGGAAACAGTATATTCTTTAACCATTAGATGTAGGTGTGTGTAAGTGTAGATCTAATACATCTTATAAAAACATAATAGTATATTTATGATACTGGAGTTGTTACAAAATAATTGAATAAAAAGAGTTTAGGGGGTTGGAGAAGCCAAATAAAACAAAAGGACTCAAGTGAAGACACTACCTTAATATCGGATAACTCCCTTTGGTTTGAGCTCAAAGGCATCCTTGCGCAGCCTTATGCCAAAAGTGGGGCTTCAAGGAGTTATATAGGGATGTGTAGATACAAAATGGGAAGGGTTTAACTGATCCAAAGGCTTTTGATGTGTGGATAAAGAGGTAGAGGTGGGGGCCTTTTAAAAGAGGAGAGGAGGGGCACTCTTGGAAAGTAAAGAAATGTTACTTTATTTGAAAATGAGTTTCGGATTTAAAAGGTCCCACATTGATATAATTAGAGGATAAGGTGTTAAGGGTTCGAAATATACCCACCCAATAAGTTTTGGACATGTGTAGGTCATATATTTTACATTATCTTTTCATTTTATTTAAATCCTTTATTAATGAGGTAATCGCTGCATCATAATGATGTCATAAATAATTTAAATTATTGAATGTCTAAAAATTATGAAAAAAATACTATGATATAGGAAATATTTTTATCTTTCCAATTAATATTTATAGTCCAGAATATCATCTATGTAGACAAAATTAAAAATGTTTTAATCAGGTGATACATTCTTGTTATATTAACTTTCTTTAAAAAAAATAAAAAGATAACATGTCACTTTCCCACAAAAGTTATTCCATGGGGTCCCCAAGTTTGGAAAAAGGTATCCCAAGGCCGGCCATGAGACAACCAGTAGCATTAGGACACATTTTGGTGTCATTTTTTATTATTATGATATTATTTTATTATCCTTAACTACCCAATTACACATTAATCAAGATAATTAAAGATAACTACCGTCATTACTATTCATAATTTCGAAAAACAAAAGAGTATTCATTACATAATTTAGACCTTCTGATTCCAAATATGTAATACATTTTACCAAATTCCAAACACATAAACTGCAATAATTGATTTAAAAATAATTCCCGTTGTCAAAACAAATAGCCGGTTTTTTTTAAAACAATATCTAAGAAAATTTTGGTATTATTTTATGCCAAATTCCAAATTGAAATTAATCATAATAACCACCATTCGATTAAATGATAAAAATATATTCATATGACACTTTAATACCAATTAAAAAGATAATATATCCATAAAATTAAATTAAATGAAAAAGCAGTTTTGATGTAAAATGCAGTATTTTTCACTATTCATTAAAAAATGAACATCGACAGAAAAATACCAAAAAATTATCAAATGTAAATATCAATGTCCCAATCATAATGAATATTTTTATTTTGACAAATAAATATTATAAAATTTTCAAAAGTTTGATTAAAAAATGGTTTCCATCAAAAGGCAATAAAACAATCATTTAAAAATATAAGTATATTCCATGCATAAGATTGGATTTATTCTCATTTTAAGCCTCTAAAACACTATATAAATCATTAATAGACATAGAAAAAAATATCTATTATTCATTAATTACTTGGGTTGTTACATCCTTCAATCATGTGGTTTTTTCACAAAACCTTTACCTGATGAATCACCTTATTCCTTAACACTTGCTCCATGTGGTCAAGAATCTGGACTGGTTGTTCCTCATAAGATAGGTTCTCTTCCAGCTGAACTACCTATGGACTCAAAACATGAGATGGATGTGGAATATACTTTATCAACATCGAAACATGAAAAACATTGTGTACCTGAGATAAACTCAGAGGTAAAGCCACTCGGTAAGCAACTGATCCAACACTCTCCAGAATTTTATATGGTCCAATGAACCTTGGACTCAGCTTCCCTTTCATACCAAATCGCGTTACACTTTTCCATGGTGATGATTTGAGAAAAACATGATCACCTACCTCAAAAGAGAGATCCTTCCTCCTATTGTCCACATAACTCTTCTGCCTTCTCTGAGCTATTCTCATGAGTTTCTGAACTTTTTCTGCCAACTCTTCTACCAATTCCGGTCCCATCAACTTCCTTTCACCCACTTCATCCCAGAAAGCTGGATTTCGACATCGCTTCCCATATAACGCCTCAAATGGTGCCATAAGTATAGTGGAATGAAAACTATTATTATAAGAAAACTCAACCAAAGAAAGATGTTTGTCCCAACTTCATTGATAATCTATCGAGCAAGAACGTAGCATATCCTCCAAGGTCTGAATTGTTCATTCTGACTGCCCATCTCATTGAGGATGAAAAGCTGTACTAAAATTTAATTCAGTACCCAACGACTTCTGAAGGCCTTTCCAAAAGTTAGATGTGAACCTGGGATCACGGTAAGATACAATGGAAAGAGGAACTCTATGTAACCTAACTATCTCTTTAAGATACAAACGATAATGCTGATCTAGGGAAAAAGTATCTCGTATATCATGGAAATGAGCATATTTAGTCAAGCGGTCAATAATTACCCAGATTGCATTATTACCTCGGGGTGTCTTCGGTAATCCCATAACAAAGTCCGTGGATATATTCTCCCATTTCCACTCTGGCACTGGTAAAGGATGAATCATCCCTTTCGGTAACTGCCTCTCTTCTTTAACCTGTTGACAAGTCAAACACTTCATAGTAAAATCAGCAATATCTCTTTTCGTTCCGTCCTTCCATTAATACTCCCGAAGATCTCTATACATCTTAGTACTGCCTGGACGAACTGAAAACGGAGAATTATGAGTTTCACATAACAACTCTCTCTTCAACTGTGAATCACAAGGCACACACAATCTCTTCCCAAATCTCAAAACACAATCATTATCAATGTTGAATTCAAGCAACTTACCCTTTTGAACCAGCTCTACCTTTTTCTGCAACTCACTGTCTTGCTTTTGTTCTTGTTTGATTCTATTTGATAGAGATGATCTCACTGATACCTGAAACAAAATAGAAGGAATTCCTGCACCAACAACATCTATTCCAAAGTTCATCAAATAAAAAACCACAGGATCTCGTTCCAAGCGTAGCATGGTTAATGAAGCATTACTTTTTTGACTCAAAGCATCAGCCACTTTATTTGCTTTTCCCAGATGGTAATTAATTGTAAAATCATAATCCGTGATTAATTCTAGCCATCTCCTCTGTCTCATGTTCAATTCTATCTGAGTGAATATATACTTTAAAATTTTTTTATTGGTATATATTTCACACTTTACTCCATACAAATGATGCCTCCAAATTTTTAAAGCAAAACAACAGCAGCTAATTCCAAATCATGTGTAGGGTGATTTACCTCATGAGTTTTCAACTGTCGTGAAGCATAATCAATTAACTGATCATTTTTCATTAGGACACAACCAAGTCCTATCAATGAAGCATCACTGTATATAACAAACTCACCATTCCTGGAAGGTAGTTCCAAAACTGGAGCATTCACCAATCTTCTTTTCAAATCCTGAAAACAATCATCACATTCTTTTGTCCAGATAAACTTAACAACCTTCCATGTTAGCTTAGTCATTGGACTACATAACCATGAAAATTTTCTAACAAGCCTTCGGTAATAGCCTGCCAATCCATGGAAGCTACAAATCACAGTTACGTTTGTGGGTCTTGGCCATTCTTCACAACATTTCTTTTTGCAGGATCAATAGTTATCCCATCTTTAGAAACAATATTACCAAGTAAAGAAATTTGTTGCAACCAAAAATCACACTTGCTGAATTTCCCATACAATTTCTTTTCTTTCAAGGTTTACAAAATAACGCTTAAATGTCTTTGATGCTTTTCATTGCTTTTAGAAAACACATAAATATCATCAGTGAAAACCACCACAAAATTATCCAAGAACTCATGGAAAATTATATTCATTAAATCCATGAATACAGCAGGTGCATTGGTTAGCCCAAAAGGCATTACTACAAATTCATAATGGACATATCTTTTACGGAACGCGGTCTTCAAAATATATGCTTCCTTTACCTTCAACTGATGGTACCCCGATCTCAGGTCAATATTTGAAAAATACTGAGCTCCCTGGAGCTGATCAAACAAATCATCAATATGAGGTAAAGGATATTTGTTCTTAACAGTGATGTTATTCAGGGCTCTATAATCAAGGCAATGTCTCATAGAACCATCTTTCTTTTTAACAAATAAAACAGGAGCACCCCATGGGGACGTACTAGGTCGAATGAATCCTTTCTCTAATAAATCATACAATTGATCCTTCAACTCTAAAAGTTCAATTTGAGCCATTCGATAAGGGGGTTTTGAAATTGTCTTAGCATCAGGAACTAAGTCAACATTAAATTCAACTGCTCGATCTGGTATTATTCCAGGAAACTCATCAGGAAAAACATCAGGATACTCATTTACCACTAGCACATAATTAATCTGAACAGTTCCCTTGTTTTCAACAATGTGTGCAAGGTAACATTTATTTCCATCTTTTACAAGTTTCTCTACCTCTTAATATGTTATCAATAGTAAGGGTTCATTCTTGTACAAAAACTAAAAGTCTTTCTGAAAAGTAAATTCTTTAGCTCTACAGTCAATCTTAGCATGGTAAATAGAGAGACAATCCATACCCAGGATAACATCAAACTCTACTAGAGGTAAAACAATAAGGTTTCCAATTAGGTTCTTTCAACGAATAAGGATAGGAAGGTTCTTATAAATGCTTTTTGCCTCAACAATTCCCCCAGGTGTTTTTACCACAAGTTCAGTAGTCATTTCTTGAGATTTTATTCCCATTTTAGTAGAAATGTTTTTAGAGATGAAGGAATGTGTAGACCCCGAATCAAACAAAACACTAGAATAATCTGAAAAAACAAACAAAGTACCTGATTAAATTTCATTTGATGGACCAACACCTACTGAAGTAGTTGAAAAGGATTTGACCACCCCTTTCTGCTTGTAGTCTAACTACTTCCAATCACTCAAGCTCTTTTTCAGACACTCGTTTTCATAGTGACCCATCTCATTGCACTTAAAACATTTAACTAACTGTAAATCATATTTGGTCTTACCTTCAACTTGATCTTTTTCAGTGCAATCAGGAGCCTTATGTCCCATCTTATCTCATCGGTAGCAGATTCCAGAATTCAGAAGACATTCCCCATCATGCCTTTTCCCACATTTATCACAAACTGGAAACATAGTTTTCTTACCATCATACATTTTTGAATAATTCTTCCCTTTCTCCTGCCACCTCGGTCTCGTCTTATACCGGTTGTTATAGAACACTTGATCATTGGAAAACTCCATTTCCACCTTCTCAGCACATCAAACAAGCTTTTCATAACTTTTAAACTCACGAGAATCCAATGCCCTTCGATATTTTGGATTTAATCCTGAGTAAAAATGATTGATTTTACTATCAAGGTATCAGAAAAATTTTTGAGCATACCTTACCAATCGAGTGAACCTCTCTTCATAGGCAGCCTCTGAGTCTTCCTCTTGCCTCAATTCCAAGAATTGTTTTTCCATCCTAGGTCGAACATCCTTAGGAAAATACTTCTCAAGAAACATACCTTTGAATTCATCCCAGTCGAGAGAATCAATATCATCAGCGTCCCTGATATTTTTAACCATCGACCACCACTGATCTGCTTCACCCTCCAAACGGTAAATAGCAAGACTAAACTTTTTATTATTTGAACACCCCATGACATCAAAAATCGTCTCCAGTTCTTTAATACACCCTTCAGCTATCACATGGTTAGATGATCCTCTAAATTATGGGGGATGTTTCCTCATGAAATGTTCGACCAATGACATGTTCATATAAGGTTGATCTGGCTGATCTCGTGCATGGATACAACCGCCATTTATCGCTTGAGTCAACTGCGCCATTACTGCAACAAACTGTTCAGTTCCAATTCCGACCATCTCAGGATGCTGATTCGGAAGGTAATTATTTTTGCATGCCTTCTTAGCACTGCATTCCTGCTTCCTCTGCGAAAAACCATTCTGAACAAACATATCTTAGATGAAGAAACATGGTTATCTTTAAATGCTACATCATTTCAATTTGACAATAAAAAAAATATTTTTGGATAATCATTTAATAGAATTATAACTCCTAAATTTATCTAAACTGACCTCTGATATCAACTATAAGGCCCCTGCCTTAAACCTTACTTAATCTTGAGTTATTACAAGATTACACATTGATGATCTTTTCTGGTTTAGAGTTTTATATAATTAGATCATAAAACATGCATTACATTTCACAATTAAACAAAATGGTTACATAAAGATAGTATTCATTTTTCCCATTAACGGAAAAATATTTATCCTAAAACATGGATTCCTTCTTGACACTTCCTTGACACTATCATCATATCATGTACCTTTCCCTTGACCTATGAAAAAACATTTCAAAAAACATGGGATGAGTATAAAAAGATCAGTAAGGGATATAAAAATAAGGAAATGAAACATGAGTACATGTATACATAAAAATAAATGAAATCATACTTTACTCATAAAACATAAGTACATTAACATACCTCATCAAATCATGAATAAATCATAGAAATCATAATACATAAAGATAACTTGAGGCATTCATAACATTCTTACATAGGGAGTAACCCTCTTGGTTATGTTTGGAATACCCATCACAGTATATTCCCTAAATATCTTCGTAGAAACCTTAATGTTTCACTCCTTTGCATTACCCAATGCATTGGAGAGCTATATCAGGCTCACCCGCCCTTAGTTTATCACGGAACCATCCATCTTCATAACAATGCCCAAGAACCATAACATAATCGTATCACATAAAACATACACAAAGGAAACATAACATTTCCAAATTTCAATAATAAGATATCAAACACAGTGATATAATATAAACAATATCAAAACCATTTTAAATACCAAAATAAAAGAAAATTAAAACATGGTATTTATTTTTCATTTAATAAAAGGTATGGATTGTAGAGGAAGCCGAAACTCAAATAATGGTCATGGCGGCGGAGAAGTCGTTGTCGCCGCATACGTACGACAAAACAACATTCCCTTTTTTCGTTTAGTAAACGCTTTGTATAAAAAATATTCCTTTTGAATAATCGTAAAAGACAAAGGGGTTTATACACCGTATAAAATAAAGTTGTGTATATAACAAAATATTCCTCAATGAAAGGAGATTGAGACAAAGTCCCATACCTCGCGTCTGACTTGACTCGGTCGTTCTTTAATCTCCTGAATAATAAATTTGAGTTAATTTTTACTTTCTTAATAACCATCTTCAAGTTCATTATTCCTTTTATATCACTTATTACCATGTCATGAACACTATGTAATTATTTTAGTTAATAACGGTCGTTTTAACGATCATTGGTACTTGAGTCAAAATATTCTCTTTATAATTACATGTTGTTCATGTATCCATTATATCCAGAGTTATAATCATGATGTATATATCATATATATCATATATATCCAATATATACATGAATTTATAATATTACATAATCATTTAGAGGTAAGAAATGAAATGCACCGTTCATGGAGACGGTAAGCCGTACATACGCATGAATGCTACTTTCATTTCTATTTCGTATTTTATAGAATGGAATAATAATTATATAAAGATATATTATAATTCCAGTATAATATCCTATAAAATACCCTTAATTACATCATTTATACGTCCCACATATGGCATTAACGAATCAAATCACTTTGAGGGGGCGATAGTCCGCACTTTCTAAAATGAAGATATCGCGTTTACTAATAATGGTAACCATAAAGATATGCCATTAATGAAAAATACAGAAGCTTATGTAAAACATAAACATATTATATATCATATATAAATATAGTGACATCTTAATGGCCACCTTTGAAGGTGATATATGAGTGTTGAACAATCATCGTTTCGTGAGGCAGAAATTCGCCATCCACGGAAATAGTAGGTTCTTTTACCATTAGATGTAGGTGTGTGTATGTGTAGCTCGAAGAATTCTTAAAACAACATCCTAGTATATTGCATATACTGTAGTTGTTACAAAAGAAATGAATAAAAAGAGTTTAGGTGGTTGGAGAAGCAAAATAAAACAAAAGGACTCAGGTGAAGACACTACCTTAAAATCGTGTACCTCCCTATGGTTTGAGCTCAAAGGCTTCCTTGGGACGACATCTTCCCAAAGTGAGGCTTCAAGGAGTTATAGAGGGATTTGGAGATACAAAATGGGTAGGGGTTGGCCATGCCAAAGGCTTTGGAAGTGTATCTAAGGTGGTATAGGTGGGGGCCTTTTATAAGAGGAGAGGATGAGAACTCTTGGAATGTAAAGAAATGTTACATTATTTGAAAATGTGTTTCGGATTTAAAATGTCCCACATTGATATAATTAGAGGCTAATGTGATAAGGGTTTGATATATACCCACCCAATAGGTTTTGGACATGTGTAGGTTATAGATGATACATTATCTTTTCATTTTATTTAAATCCTTTATTAATGAGGTAATCGCTGCATCATCATGATGTCATAAATAATTTAATTTATTTAATGTCTAAAAATTATGAAAAAAATACTATGATATATGAAATATTTTTAGCTTTCCAATTAATATTTATAGTCCAGAATATCATCTATGTAGAAAAAATTAAAAATGTTTTAATCAGGTGATACATTCTTGTTATATTTACTTTCTTTTAAAAAAATAAAAAGACAACAAGTAACTTTCCCACAAAAGTGATTCCATGGGGTCCCCATGTTTGGAACAAGGTACCCCATGGTCGGCCATGATACAACCAGTACCATTAGAACACATTTGGGTGTAATTTTTTATTATTATGATATTATTTTATTATCCTTAACAACTCGATTACTCATTAATCAAGATAATTAAAGAGGATTACCATTGTTACTATTTGTAATGCCCAAAAACAAAAGAGTATTGATTACATAATTTGGACCTTCTGATTCCAAATATTTAATCCATTTTACCAAATTCCAAACACATAAATTGTAATAATTTATTTAAAAATAATTCATGTTGTCAAAACAAATAGAGGGTTTTTTTGAAACAATATCTATGAAAAGTTTGGCATTAGTTTATGCCCAATTCCAAAGTGAAATTAATCCTAATGACCACTATTGGATTAAATTATAAAAATATATTCAGATTAAACTTTAAGACCAATTAAAAAGACAATCTATCCATATAATTAAATAAAATGAAAAATCAGTTTTGATGTAAAATGCAGTATTTTTCACTATTCATTAAAAATGAACATTGTCAGAAAAATACCAAAAATTTATCCAATGTAAATTTCAATGTCCCAATCATAAATAATATGTTTATTTTTACAAATAGATATTATAAAATTGTCAAATGTTTTATTTAAAAATGGTTTGCCATAAAAAGGCAATAAAACAATCATTTAAAAATATTAGTGTATTCTATGCTTAAGATTGGATTTATTCTCATTTTAAGCCTCTAAAACACTATCTAAATCATGAATAGAAATAGATAAAAATATCTATTATTCATTACTTACTTGTGATGTTACAACATGTGTACAAGTCTCTCCAAATTTCATGGAAAATATGACCATTGGAGGAGAGAGCAGACCGTTGGAAATTATCCTATAAATTGGAGCTCATTTGAAAGAGATCAAAATACACATGTGATTGATGAATGAGGTTGATAGATCTAGAGACCACATGCTGTTAAGGTGATTTCTAGAGAGATAATCATTTCATCCCTTGTGCGTACTAAACTGCATGTTCAGATTGCTTTGTGTGACTCCGAATGTCAGTGATTACATTCAAGGACATCCGGGGATAGGAAGACAGAGGTGCCGACTACCTTGAAGTTCAAGGGATTCCTTGATGAGGAAGACATAGGATCCAACTACATTGAAGTTGTCGTCTTGTGGGGATAGCAGGACAGAGATTCTGATCTTCATATTGAGGGCTTACCTTAGTGTGGGTAAGATAGGCTTGATTGAAAGTATAAATCAAGGGACCTTTATCCAAGGTTGTTGGATACCCTTCTCTTTGGTTTAAAAGACATATATCCTATTACATGTAGTTTTACTACTTGATTGTCTATGCTACATATTGTATTGTAATTAAAGTATAACCTTCTTATATTACCTTACACTTGTACTTTGAAAAGTTTAGATTCTATACGCTTTAAGGTAGAATCTCATTTTGTAACCCTTGTTCCAATTATCAAGTTGTTGTTATAGTTGTTGTGAATTTTCTTAGTTTAACATTGTTAAACTTCTTTCCTTGTCTATGGAAAACATAGTTATCCGTATCAAATTTAAATGATCCAAAGGAATTTTTGAAGTATACAATTCACCCCCTCTTGTATATTGAGCATCTATATTGTTATTTCAATCCTACAAAAAAATGTTTGGATCATATTTTGGTAATGATTTTTTGTATTTTATATTAAAAACGATGTAATAGTATGTATGAAAAATCACGGCCTCTATAGTTGGTATCGGATGAAGGATTAGTTTTTTTTAATTCGGATTAGGGATCCTTAGTGAAACCCCTAACTATGAGACTATGTATAAGTAATCACCCAAAATTCATTTCTAAACACATGGATCCAAAACGATACTACTTTAGAATTAATTTCCTGATAAAATAAATTATATATTCATGAATTATTGACTTCTGTTTTGTTCTAACCATTTCAATTTTAGAAAATTGTTAGAACCGATAGAAAATGGGCCAATAACCTATTAGACGGGCAATGCAGTGATTTCCCGAATGACATCCCCAATCTGTTGGGAGGTGGTGTTCAAAATTTCATAGTGATTCTTACACCAGTATCATAGTTTATGAAAAATAACATGAAATATGTGGAACTTCCTCCTTCACATAAGAGGTAGAAGCTAGCTATCGAGTGTTTTATACAGCAACGACCACTGACCTTTTGTGGATCTTCTGATCAACTAGTTATATAGTAGTGGGTCAACACAATGGAGAATATCTCTTCTATGATTCATTGTTATGATATGAAGAATGAGACAATGGATTTTTATAAACTAGAAGGAGAGTCCAACAAATGGTGGGAATTGATTAAGAACACCATATTGATAGATGAAATTGAATAGATGGAGTGGGAAAACATTAATATAATGTTTCTTAACAAGTATTTACCTCATAATATTCGATAAAAGATGGGGAGATAATTCATAGAGTTGAAGAAAATGGAATGAGAATCGATCACAACCTACAAAGAAATTTTCAAAAGGATTACATGGTATGATTAAGGTTCTGTTATCAATAATGATAAGAAAATTGATATATTCTTTAGTGGTTTAAAACTAATCCTTTGAAAGTATCTTTCAATTCAATACATTGGAAGTTATAGAGAAGGTGATTGATGTGATATCAAAAAGGATATAGAGTATTATGAAGGGTATCATAGAAATTGTGATATGAATTTAAAGATGGAATGGTGTGGGTGTTGATGCCCTATAAAGAGGCATAACTTGCTCAAATGGATGTGTAAAAGGATGTTATCCATAATGGGGGAATTCTCGTTGTGAGGTAATAGGATGATTTATTTCATGAAGAGTTACCCAGTATAGCCCCAAATTGTGATGTAGAGTTCTCAGTTGAAGTCATACCTAGAGCTACACCTATCTCATTGTGTTACGATGGGACAAATCCTATCACACTGGAAGAGTTAAATAAGCAGATACAATAGAATTTGAAATAAGGGTTCATATGCCCTAGTGCCTCACCTTGGGCTATGCTACTGATATTTTTAAGGAAAAAGTATTGATCCATATGGATGTGTATTGACTATCTAAAACTAAACAAGATCACCATAAATAATAAGTATCATATTACATGTATTGAAAAATTGATTGATTAGTTGAGAAAATATTGGTACTTCTCCATGGGGGATTTAATTCTGGATATCACAAGCTAAAGTTGAGGAAGGAAGATATTTAGAATACAACCTTATGTATATGTTTTGAGCACTATGAGTTTTTTATGATACCCGATGGACTTATTAATTCCCAAGATATCTTTATGTATTTAATGAATAGAGTGTTTATACAACAGCTTAAAAAATTGTATTATTTAATTAAAGAAATTATCATCTACTCCATGGGAATGGAGGAACATGAAGAACACCTAATACTTGTGTGGGAGACATTGAGGAATGACATGTAGTATTCCATGTTCAGTAAGTGAAACTTTTAGATGTAGCACGTCATGTTCTTGGGACATGTGATCACAAGTGAGGGAATTTCTATGGACCCTTAAAAAACAATGGAAATTGAGGAATGTTCCAATCCCTCTAGTGTCACAGAAATCCATTATTTTCTTGGCATAGTAGGTTAAAATCAACGTTTTTGAGAAATTTCTCATGATTTTCAAGACCTATGACTATGTAAACAAGGAAAGGGGTAAATTATTTATAGACTAAAGAATGTAAGGAAAGATTCAATGAGATACAGAGAAGTCTTATCCCTGTAACTGTACCCAGATAACCAAAAAGTGGATAATGTTATGTGATATATAATGATGCTTCCAAGAAAGGCTACGTTTTTTTACACGTGAAAAATGATAATGTGATAGTATGCACCTCATGATAGTTGAGGATCCATAAACAGAACTACCCTACACATGATCTAGAGTTAATGGCTATGATTGTTAACTTAAAAGTCTTGAGTCATTACCTATATGTTGAGAAGGGATATATATATATATATACTAATAAAAATATCCTAAATTATTTATTTACAACAAATATCTCAAAATGAATCAAATGATATAGTTAGATATAAATAAAGTCTATGATTTCACTATTCACTAACATCATGGAATGGAAAACAAGGTAACTGATTCTATTATTAGAAAATAAGCAGCAGATCTATCCATGTTGTGGATTGTGAAGGACTCAATCTTCTTGGACATGAAATGGATGACTTGGAAATAATAATTTAAGGGAATACATCCTTCTTTTAAAAAATTAGTTCTCAACCCTCAATCCATGAGATAATTATGGAATCAAAAAAGGGATGATATAGAGTTGAAAATAGGTGAATGTAGTAAAGGAAGGGATGATGAAAGAATTCCATATCAATTTTGATTGTTTAATTTTGGTTAGAACAAGGATCTGTGTTCCTTCATCACCCAATATAATGAAGTATCTTTTAAAAAATTCACACAGCTCAACTTTATTTATCCATCCTAGTAGCAACAAGATGTTCCATGATCTTTGAGAACACTTCTGGTGGGATAACAGGAAGAAGTAGATTGTGATATATATCTCAATTTTCTTGATAATTCAGAAAGTTAATGAATAGAAAGAAATTCCAATGCGATTACGAATCAATTTATTATACCCATATATTATGGAATAATGTCACCATGGAATTTATCACAAGTCTCCTAAAGACATCCAAAGGAAATAATGTGATATGGGTTGTAGTGGACCAACTCACCGAGACTTCTCACTTTATTACTATTCAATAAGATATCTCAATTAGAAACTATTAAAAAATATATGTCAATGAATATGTGAGACTACATGGGGTTCTAATATTGATAGTCTCAGATTGTGATCCCAAGTTCACATCTATAATCCGAAGGAGTCTTCAGCATGCATTTAGTTCTCAATTTAATTTCATCTCAAACTGTCACCTTCAAACTAATGGAAAATCATAAAAAGAGTATTTAGAATCTTGAAGACATGCTATTTTCTAGATCATTATAATTCAATGGTGTATTGGTTCAACATCTCACATTGGTTGAGTTCTTTACAAACAATAGTGTACAATCAAATATTTAGATGGCTTTATATGATGCACTATAGGGAAAGAGATCTAGATATCCAACCCATTGGGATGAATTTGGAGCAAGAACGCTAATTGGACCTGATCTTTTAAAAGGGACAAAAGAAAAGGATCATGCCATCCATCAACATATCAAATTTACTCATAGTCATAAATAGAGATACACTGAAAAATGTCGAAGGGAAATACAGTACGACGTTGAAGATAAATTCATACTTTGAATATCCCTATGGAATAGAGTCATGTGGTTTAGGAAGAATGTGAAGCTAACCTACAGGTACATTGGACCCTTTTGATCCTTGATCACGTAAGAGACTTAGCCTATTAGTGTGCATAAAATATGATCTCTCTTACGAGGAGCAATCAGTAATGATTCTGTACTGGAGAGATGAGGTTCTACACAACAAGAAAACACACCTTGTAAAAGTGTTGTGGATGAACAATAAGTATTAAGATGAAACATGTGAACTGGAGGAGGAGATGGAAGTAATATAATATCACCTATTATTGTAAAATGAAATTTCGATGGAGAAATTTTAAAAGGGGTGAAGAATGTAATGACTCAATGTTTTATAAATGGAAATTCCATTATGATAATTATGTCACATAAAATAATATTAGGAAACAAAATTACAAGTCACTCTTATATTGAAATACTATATACAATATAACCATTATACCCAATCCATAAAAAAAATAAGTTTTTCACATTTGGGTTTTGAATTTTGAAAATCCGATATAAATGATTGTGATCAAAAAGATATTTTGGGTCTGATTGTAAAAAAATAATTTATGGTTAATAATAACATAAAATTAGTAATAGTAATGTTATCATTATGAATAGTAATATGAACCATATTAATATTAAATTGACCAAATTAATAGTAACGTCACCCATGAATTTATAAAAAGAATTGAGGCACCATATAAATGATAGGAAAAGTTTTAAAAATCACTAATTAAGTGTTGTTATTTTGGTGAGTAATAAATATTAAACTAAAATATTATATTAATAAATTTATTTAACATAAAATTTATTTTAATAAAATTTATTCATAAATAAATATATTTTTTCCTATGATTTTAGGATAATTTTACAGGACCTTAACTAATTTGTCAATGTGTTTTGAAATCAGTTTTAAATATAAAATCTATATTTTTAAAGTTAATAATGATTTTATTTCAAAATTTAATTTCAAATATATTGAAAATGATTTCTATAAAATGGATTCATTTTTTGAATTCTACACATTAAAAATGTATAGAGTGAATATTTGGGATTTTTCTGAAATACTTAAATTTTGGTGAATAGTTAAATTTGACAATTTATGAAATATGATATAAAAATGAATTTCTACATCATGCGTGAGCCATGGATGAAATAAATAGTCATTGGTTAGAACTCTCATGCACTAATTACATTATTTAGACTCATGAATCTTCATTATTACATATCATGAAAAAAATATTTAACTAATGATTTAAATAATATGAAAACAAACCTCTCCTCTACTTTAAATACCACCCCTCACATCCACATCTCCTCAAACCCCTCATTCTTTGATATATGAATATATTATACCCAATAATTTTACATAGTACCTCCCCCACATCCCTATTCTCTTGGTCTCATCAAGATACCATTCATAATTACCTTGAAGAGGATCTCAAGATGAAAATTCTAGAGGTAAAACCCCTCTCTTTTCATTTAATTTCCTTTAAATTTTATTATACTTTATTGTTATTTCCTCACATCCCTTAATAAAAATGGAATGATAAATCTATTACATTAAATATACTAGAATTATATCATGTTAATTTTTGATCCAAAATTATACTCCTCCCTCTCTCCATTTCATCTTAATAAAATAAATCGTCGCTCGTGATGTGTTAAAATACCAACTTTGTGGCCGATGCACTTTCATTTTACAAAAACATATTCACAGATGATTATAAAAACATTAAATGGTAAAAAATATATTTTTTTGTATTTTTTATAACCCTTTTTTCTTTTTTTATATAACATAAACTCATAATATTAAATGATAAAAAAACAAGTTCATTGTGATGACAAACCACAAAAATTAACCTGAAACGATCATCAATAAATTTTATTTAATGAATAATTTTTATTGTATATAAACTAATCCTTTTTAAAATCATTTAAAATTCTATAATATAATTGATAACGTAAAATAACAATTCTATACAGTATCCTGATTATAAATTAACTTTGATTCATGAATAGAATGTGAACTGATCATGGAAACAATGAAAATGAATGCTCCCAAACGATGAAATTAATCTCTATGACACATCCAAATTTCAATAAAATAACATAATAACATCATAATGAATCATATTAATGTATATAATTCTTTTTAATTTTTAATTAATGAGTATAATATGATTTTACAGTATATTAATTTGGGAGAATATTTTATACAAAAGGTAAGGGGAATTCTTGAACCCAAATATCTTTCTTTGGGTTTCCCTATTTCACTTCATTTTCAAAATGGTTATCATTTATTTATAATTAATATTATTTTATGGGATAAAAATGGTTTCATCTTGTGTTTAAGAAAATGTTATGGTTTTCCAAAAGAAATCATCTTTAAAAAAGACACCTTTTACTTCTCAATATAGTTTCCATCAATCAATATTAATGACTCTTATATCAATTATTTCATTACCTCTTTCATTTGGGAACCCAATGTTTATGAATGTATGATTAGGAAATGAAACCCATTACCTTCCATGGGTTATTTTATGTTCAATGTAATATATGTTCTATGTGGAATGCATGGTAGTGTAAATGTTGTGATGTAATAGGTGCAACCAGAACTATATTGAACAATGTAAATTTTGTGATGTGACAGGTCTACCAAAAATTATTAATAAATCCAATGTATTGGTTAATGTAAATAAACTCATGATTAATGTGAATTATATGTGACTATGATGCTAATGTTTTTAAAATATCTATGTGGTAGTTTACCATTAAGACATGATTTTTCATTTTTATGCATTTCCACATTCTATGTCTTTTCTTAATACTTCCTCTAAGGATTAGGATCCTATGCCTATGTAATGATGAAACTGATTATTTTCAGCCCATTTTATATTGATTGTATCTATCCTCTTTCTGGTATTTTATATCACCCATTTGGAATGTATATTATTAGGTTACTACTTTAACTAAAGAGAATTCAAGTTCCATTAAGAAGCTAGAGAAGATGGAATTAAGTTAATGTTTATGATTATGTTTTAAAAGTTATGTATGATCCTATTTTTCCAGAGTAACTAATACATTGGATCCTTATTGTGTAATGATTTTCTGATGTTTATGTTTAAAATGATTTAATAGTTATGTAGGAAAGAAATAGGTTCTCTATATGTAGACTCATGTATGATTGAGTACAACTTATCATCCATAGAGAGTAATTCAAATTGAGCACGCCATTCGAATTTGTGAGTATATTCACAGTGCCTATGTCTTTGATTTTATAGAATATTTCGATATCCATTTAGTACTAGTAGAGTTTTTATATAAAATAATCCATCAGTACTCAGTTAGAATGTCTACATTCAGGGCATCGAATGGTAACCTATTTTGATCACCTCTTTATCGAGCAAAGAATGAAAGGAATATTTGTTGGTAATGATATTAGTAAAGAAGAATTATTTTAGTATTTAGGAAACATGTTGGTATATGGTTTTAGATTAGACCATCTAGAAGTATTATGTGGGTTGATCACATATTACATCATAGTTTTTCATAGTTGACCTTATATTCATGAATGTTTCTCCTCGATTGCATCACCATCCTATTGGAAAATAGGGATTGTTCGCAATAATATATGTTGGTATATTAGAGATCACTAAGAATATTTGGAAGGAAAATTATTGGTTGAAATTCCATATGATTTTTAAAGACATTCATAATGTTTTCCTTTTATCACAACTCAAAAAATATCATCCTGACACCTCTCATGTTTTGTGTGGGATAGAAGATTTTTTTAGAGACAGTTGTCTTCTTGAAGTTTTATTTTGTTGAGAAAATATGTGAGATCAATAAAACTCTAGGGAATAACTTTCATGGAGTGTATATAACCTTGGTCAAAGAGTTATGGAGGCACATATAATATTCTAGTGACAATTGGTAGTAGAATTCAGTGTGGAGGGAGTAGTGGCATCACCTCTAAACTGAACTTAATTATTCCACATGACATCCTTAGGATATAATGTATTATTACAGGGGTTTCATAATATTTTGTAACCATCTTTTATGTAATTTTATTGTCTTTGGTACTTAGTTTCATTAATTTGGTGAATCATAGGAATCTCAAGGACATAGACCATTTTCAAATAAACATGACTAAATGTTTGTGGATATATGGTTTTTGAATTTATATATTCTGGGTCTAAATTTGTTAATTTCTTCATAGTTTCTCCGTGAATATATAAAATTCCTAAACTTGATTAGTGTTTTTTGTAAGAATATATATTTCATGTTCTATGTTTGGTGATAACATATTGTGTAATGGGGTTACACGATCTGTTCATTCTCTCCAGTTAGATGTTTTGAACTATTTATATAGAATGAAATGAGTATATATAATGGTTACATTATATGTAATGCTAAAAAATTTGTTCTATTATTAAGGTGTTGGGTTTTTTAGAACATCAGTCCTAGGTATTACATGACATATAATGGTGTTTCCCTCCGTATAACTCTTAAGAGGTTATCATTTAGGGTTATTCATCAATTAATATTTCATTAATTATTTTATAACCCTCCCTAATCTCAATCTAGATCCCTTTTTTACTAATTTGGGTGTCACTATTCAATTTGGATTGATTCAATCAGCGTTGGTTCTTCATGGAAGTTTCATCACATCTCTTTAGGTAATATATCCTTTCATCTTCTTCATTTCCTTTGATCAAGGTGTCCTTGTTACATTACACTACTACTTATATTTATTTGTTGATATTTTTCTTCCTGATTATCTATAGATCAGATGAGAGATCTCTTTCTAGGTTGTGTTTCCATTATGGTTCTGGGGCGTGGGGTGTTGTAGAGGTCAGTGTAGTTTCCTTTTTGAATTGACCCTTGTGTGGAATTGTTCCAATTCTAATAGTTATATATTTATTATATGGTATATATTTTTATTAATTATTTTATCGTGTGGGTGGATACTTTTTTTGCACAGAAGACCTCGATATTTAGTGAGGTTGTTCCACCACAATCCTATGCTAGTATAATTCCTTGGACAAATTATTTATAATTTTATTATTAAATGAAATTATAAGATATTACAAGTTTTTGTTTGTGGGTGGACCTCCGTTTAAAAAAAATATTATGTTTTATGCATTTTTTTGAAAATTTAAATGGGTTTTCAATGAAATATTAAATGGTGTTAGAAAATGGTTTATTAGAAATAAATTGATGAAATATTTTATAAAATATCCTTGTGTACTTAGTTTGAGGGTTCAGTAATAGATATCTTCCAATATTTATGGATTTCTTATATTTATTATCTCTAATCCTAGGGGTTGTTTTTCTAGAGACTTATTTGACTTATTAGGGAATTTACTTTTTTGGGAGTTCATTTACTCTCTATACCTGATTTATATTTCTTGTGTCTTGATGCATACAAACTTTTGTACATTAGGTGTGAACAATCTAGACCTAGTGTGATCCCTTGTGTGACGTTATATATTCTTCGGATTTTGGTTCGTTTTATTTTTTTCTACATACATGAATTTTGTGTGAAATATGATGGATTATTTTAGTTGACATTGTATATCTTCTAAGATATATGGTTATGAAATACATTGAAAGAGATTTAACTATTCAATAAAAAATTATTGAAAAAGGTAAAATTAAATTTATATTTTTTTATTTTGATATAGAAAATAGAAAACTAATATCATGAATTTTTATAATTAAATTTGTTCATTATTGGATTATTTTTCTTGAGGCCAAATATGGAACACTAGGTCCAGACCCTTCATTCCATATTATATCACACCTTATGCACCCATTCAACGATGTTTAAACATTTGTTTTCTTTTTAATAGAGGAATAATAATGTTTCCCGAAGTGAGGGGAGTTGATTTATGTTATATGAGTTGTATGTAAGGTGGTGATAAGGTTGGAGTTCTCCCACACTATCAAACATAGTAGTTTTTTTTGTTTTGGTACCCATTGATGTGGGATATATATGTGAATATTTTATTTCTACTCTTGGGTTTTCTTGTATCCCATATTAGTTTTCAATTATGTAATATATTTATCAATTTTTTCTAATATATATGTTTTCATGTTATTACATGAGTTTGCGTTAAATAATTCCCTCTAATTTTGGTTTGATTCAGGGGTTCCAGTCACCGACCATTTGGGATCGGGAACACACTTCATGTATGTGATGGATTGAGAAAGGTACATTTATAAGATGGTTTTTGGGTTAGAGAATTATAAATTGGGTCTCTAATAAATCATTTTAGAAATTATAAAATATCAGTTTATATATTTCTTGTGAAAATATTGGCCCGGATTTGAAATATTACTGGTTGAGTGGAAAATGTTGATTTTTCCAAAATTAATAATTTATTATATTGAATACATAATTTAAGACATTAGGGGGGGGGGGAGTTTAGTTTTAATGAAAAACAGTAGTATAATAAAATATATTTTATTTTCGATATAAATATAATATAATTTCCCATTTAAAAAATAATAATAAACACTCCCGAATAATATTGTGATTGTTATATAAACTCATAGCAATTTTGTGTCTATGGAGTCATAATCACAATGAAAGAAAAAATATTATGTGGATATCTATATCGCTTAATTTTTATAATAATTTTAAAAAATATATTTATTCTATCTAAATAAACGACCCTAAATGAACAAATTGGGAATATAGAATGTGTCTCATAGAAATAAAAGTGATGCTTAAATCCCTTACCTCAATACTAACATCCATTATATGATTTTGAACATCCTATGGTATAAAAATAGATTAATTATAAACCTATTATAATACCAAAATAATATATATAATTCTACATTTAAATAAATTATAATATCTTATCAACCATTCTTTATTAATCCATTGTTGAAATAAATGTTCCTAGTAATAAAAAATTAATTTTCCTTATATGTTTTCTTCAATTAGTTTCAATCCATGTACTATGGTAATCATTAAATATTAAAAATAATTTTCAAAATGATATAAATTTAATATATTTTAATTTTATATGTATTTATAATAGCCCATAATATTTAGATTTAGACAAATTAGTTACATTGTTCAGGGATTGGGTAGGCCATACCTATAAATGCATGTTATTTTAATTTCAATAACATAGTAAATTATAGAATGTTAATTTATAATTCAAATTTTTATAATCATAATTATATCATATAAATAATATGTGTTAATAAAATATGAACTTATTACCACCCAGTAAATAATGCAAGAAAAAATGAATCTCATTGCCTTGTGGGTGCATAAGTCCATTGTGATGCATGAGTGATGTTATAATTTCACAATGAAATAGAAGGTAAAAATGAAGAAAGGATTTTAAAATTTAATAAGTATAAAAAATTTATAAATATCCTACACATATATATATATATATATACATATTAAATATATAATTATCTCTACCTTTTAGTGTTGGGGATAGAAAACAAATTACATTGGTTTATAAAGTGGTAGTTAAATACACACATAATAGACTATTTCATTTCCCAAATTATGTAAGAGGAGAAGGATATATGTTATTATGATAAAATAATGGAAAATAATTATATGGTGGATAATGGGGTAGTCATATCATATTTATTGATTAATGAATGTTTTTTTACAAGGGAAGAAGTAAAAAAAATAGAAATCTCAGTCAAAAAAATTTACATCACATAGAAAAACCTTTTTTGGAACACCTATTAAGGATTAGAAGGAATGTATTTTTGAAATACATTATCTCTTGATTATTTAGATTTATATTTGAAGATATTTTTGGAGACTTTCATTCTAATAAAATGGATAAATTGGTGTGAATACTAATCGGATGGAGGCTCCCTTTTATAGTTGAGCAGGCATGGCATTCTTTTAAATACACAAAAAAATTCAATAACGGGAATACACTCTCAACCCATGTAACTAATAATTTGTTAAATAAAATATTTTATGGTTGATATTGTAACACATTTTCTTTTTGTGGATATTTTTTATAGTATAAATTAGTTCTATTTGATTAATTCCATTGAATGCTATATTCAAACACATATTCCATTATATGATACACTGAATTAGGCTTTCCCTAAATAAAACACCATCATGGCTTATGTTAAATTCAACATTGAGTTTATAGGAAAAAAATTATTATCATTATGAATTTTTAAATGTGATAGATATTAAATATCCATTATAAATAGGAGTATTCATATTAATAACTACATTTATGTATTATTTATAATTGTATTATATGAATAAAAAATATTATAAAATATAATGTTAGGTAAATTCTATATGTTTGAAAATTCTATTTTTTCAAAAGAACTCATTTCTATTTCCTTTGGAAATAATAATAAAATTGATTTTATTAGAATTTAGAAATTTAATTTTATAAAATAATAATTATTATATAATTCATATTTCCAAAATTATTCCATTGAGAAATTTTAATATTTTTTTGAAAAACATCATTTCTTGATGAGTAGTGAAAAATATGATTTTTTTATTCAAAAAATGTTCGTATATTTTATATATATAGTTAAATTTTATTTTTATTTTCTTTTAATGTTTAATTAGAAATATTTTAGATTAATTAAACCAATTTTGGTAACTAAAATCAATTTCACATTAAAATTGTATATAAAAACATTTCAAACATTTATAAATTTATTCTTATAAAACCTCCTATCACGACACATCTATGAGATTAATTAAAATCTATTTTCTTCCACTTATGTGGTTTTAATTTTTCCAATTGTATTGAATATTAGGGATATTTTTCTTTATAATTTATAATAAGTTCAAAATAATTTATTAACAATAAAAAAATTGAATGTAATTAAATTAATTACAATGATTAAGGGAGAATGAGCTTAATTAATGACTAAACATTGAAAATAAGGTTTGAAAATGACCCTAAACTTATATTTTTTTTGTGTGGCAATAGTACGGCCTTTAAATATTTATAGACCTATAGTGATCTATTAGGAACCCTTGTGTGATAATTATGTCATGTGGAGCACTCAAATATTTCCATGAATACCAAATATTTCATTTTCCCATCTTATAAAAGAAACCCTACCCTCCTCCCAGTTTACATATCTAAGGGACATTTTCTAAACCAAACCTACAAAAATATACTATCCACATCACTCCATTCTATTTGTAATCTTCCTTTCTAGATGAAATCCATCCAAGGATGTCATTCAATGAACAAAACGTATCATTCATGTGTAAGTCAAACTACCACCTCATGAAATGATTTTGTTCATTTTTCCTTTACCAGCACTCATGGATGGGAATTATTATGGAAACTATGTTTTTATTTAATATTTATGATATATTTTATTTATTTATTCTTTTGAATTGTTATATAACATATACCTTTCTTATTTTCATTTTCAGTAAATATGATGATTTTGTTTCTGGACGTGTGGACTAACACCTCCTCAAAGTGATGTGATTCATTCACACTCTACATGGAATTTGTCAAAACCATGTTTTTAATTTCATTTTTATATTCGTTTATGTGTCTTTATTTGGATACACTCTTTACTTTTGAAGGATTTGGATTGAAAATTTTAGTACCGTGTTATTTTATTTCATTTTCACGGTTTAGATGCATGGTTAAAGAGTGATAGTGTGGCCTCTTAAGGTTGAGTCACATAAGAGTTCATTTTTAACATGCATGGTTTTAGTTTAAATGGATTATAATGGATTGGTCTAAACATTATGCTTCCCATGAGAAATTATGTGGTTCTATGTTTGTATATAGTTGAGGGCCCATGGCCGGAGAATAGTTATCCAAAACGTGCGAAAGGCATGTTCATGGATTAGAATTTTTTATCAGTTGGATGCCACATGGTTGGTGAATTGATTCCAAAACCTTGATTCCAAACCTTTTGAATTCTAATTGTGTCTAGTAGGGGTCTCATGGTTAGCCCATTAAATGGGAAACTATGTAGCCTAACCGTGCACAGTACCCATGTGTCTTCAAAATGTGACATTACCTTTATTTTCTATCTGATTTATAACCCCAATAACACCCACTCTTTTTCTATTATATTGTGTGACCCAATAGGATCTCCTCTCTCATTCCCCAATAATCACTTCTTACTAGGTTTTATTTACGGTATTTCTTTAGGTTTTGGGGTTGAATCATCAAGCTAATCTCCTCCTCTTTTCATCAACTTCCCCATTCTTCTATTTTCTACTGATTTCATCATATTACATGGCCAATTGTTATATATTTTATGTTTATTTTTGTTTTACATTTGATTTATTTACTCTTAGGGTCCCTGCGGGGTTTCATGCATCATGGAACCCTCATGGAGCTGTTTTAGGATGTTTTTATGTAGCAAATTACTATTCAAGAATGATTCCCATTGAACTTGTCATTTCAATGTAAAGAATCATTATTTTTTTCACAACTAATATTGATGTTAATTAGTGATACATTATTTTTATAATAATTATTTTATATTAAATGTGGTAATTTCATTATTGTTTTACAGTATATAGAATTGTTTTTTAAGTGTTGTACAACAAATTTTTTATAAAATGCATGGTTGTCATTTGTAAGTGATATGTGTTTTCTAAGTAATGTATTTGGATTGAAGAATTTATTTCTAAAAAAATTATTTTGGATTTCAAAAATTTATTTCCATGTGGTTATGGATTTGAAAATGATTTGTCCCACTATTTTGGAAAATTGTTAGTTTCATAATTGCTGCTTGAGGCATGTTTGGAACTTTTCATAAATTTTTGGTTATCATGAATGATCTCTTTGGATAATATACTTTCCATGGTCAAATTCAATTTTATGGGAGATCCTTAGTTTGTGACTCCCATCATACCAAGTCGTTAAATTTCAATGGAATTTTCATTGGGGTGATTCAAGGTGATTCTTGTATCTGATGCGTATGTGAGTTTGTGATGCATAGATATATGGTTGGTTTCTTGATTGGTTTTCACTTGTATCACTAAAATTTAGTCTTGCAATTGGAATATTTAATATCTAGGGAATCATTAGTGAGAAGTAGCTATAATATCTTAGGATTTAACTCTTGCAAGTGGCCAATTGTATGGACCTTAATATACTTCTGGATAGTGCCCCTCGTTTAGACAATGTAGGGTAAGGCAGAGTGTGTGAGAGAAATTGATGTCAATAGGTGAGTCATTCCAATGTGATTAGTCATGTTTAAAGTATTTTTTTCATTATCAATTGATCTTATAGGTTCTCATATGTACTCCAACACGTAGTTGTCTCTAGAGGATGATTCTGATGGATTTTTCTATAAGTTACACATATGTGATATTTTCCACTACCCTTCTTAGGAGATAATCGTTTCTTATCACATGTATTGTTTAACTATTTATTAAAATTGATGTTTTGGTTGAAATTTTTTAATGGAATATTTTTTGAAAACACTTTGACACTTTCTTTCTCCCCTTTTGATGACAATGCATAATCATTTACCCTTAAATTGATAATGTAACCTTCCTTGGAAGGAATATGATTTAAATAAAAAAGGGTAATGGATGATGTATTTTTTTAAAAAATAATTTTTTGAAACTAATTTTAATATAATATATTACAAAATTGAGTTTTATTATTCCTTATCAATGTAAATTCACTGAAAATATAGTTTTTTAGGAATGCATGCTGATTTTTAACACCCACTCCTATAGTTTATTCTTGTTTTTTTATTGCAGTGAAAGTTATAGTTTTGTTGCTATCTTCATTGATGATTTTGGGTCTAAGATTGAAGATTCACCCACTGGGTCACATGTAGACTTAGGGTTCCTCCATTTTAGATTGGTTTTGTTAATTTCATTTTCTTATATTCCCATTTTATATAAATATATTGATTTGTCTTTATATTTATATATATTGAGGGATCCTATATTTCATTATTTTGATTTTTTTTGTTTAAATTCAGTTAAATTATGACCTTATTTCCTCATTTATTTTATTATTTCTTATTTATACCCCGAGAGGATAAGGGACGCCTCTTGAGCCTTGTTGCGGGCCAACTCGGGTGAGCAGTTTAGGGCCAACTTATGTTTGTTCATGACAGAATCTATTAATGATGGATTTAGAAAAAATATATTATATATATTCAATACCAATACTAATATAATTAGTATATATATATATCTATGTATTTCATTTATATTCTTTCATTCAAAATGATAAGTAAATGGAAACATCGTTCATGCATACGTACGACCTACCGTCTATAGGAATAGTGTATTCTATTTTATTTTTATTTGATTTTTAGATTATAAAAAATATATATACTAGGTATATAAGATATTTATTTAATTTTTTGAATTATTCATATAATTAAATAATTATCCCAGTAATAGTATCAATAATATCATGAAAATTCATATTAGAGAAATAGGTGGATATTACCCGGAATCTGACACTAACATGGAATTTTTAATAAGGAAACAGAAGTACAGAAGTAAATGGAAACATCGTTCATGCATACGTACGACCTACCGTCTATAAGAATAGTGTATTCTATTTTATTTTTATTTGATTTTTAGATTATAAAAAATATATATACTAGGTATATAAGATATTTATTTAATTTTTTGAATTATTCATATAATTAAATAATTATCCTAGTAATAGTATCAATAATATCATGAAAATTCATATTAGAGAAATAGGTGGATATTACCCGGAATCTGACACTAACATGGAATTTTTAATAAGGAAACAGAAGTACAGAAGTAAATCAAATATGGGATAATGTAATGTAACATGGTTCTGTATTAAATTTGTAATAAACATATATTGATTATAAATGTGGTTTTAATGAGAATGGAGAGATTCAAGACATAAGGTAATGGGATTTCTCATCTCACTTTTGTTTTTTGTGACTTATACCGTGTTTACCTCTCATTTATTTTGTATGGTTTATATACTACCCCTAAATGTATTATATGTTTCTTATACATAAATTTAAGGGTATTTACATATCCATTTTATGATCTCTATTTCATGGGGTTTTATATTTCTAATTTCACCAAATCATTAAGGTAGTTTTTTCCCAACATGCCTGATTTGAGATACATGTTTTGTTAGGTACCAATGTAGTATTTTGAAGTGTTTATACTTCCTTTTTACATGTTATATAATGATTGTAATTATTTTAAATACATTTTATGATTAATATAATATCATTTTCTTATGTGGGGAGTATGATTCAATTTTAAAAATTGGTATTATATTATTGAATCAATCCCATCATTTATTATGATTATTTTCGGTAATGCTTCCATTATTGAAATCTTATAATCCATCTATAATGAAAACTCATGAATTTTTATCATTTCTGTTTTTTCATGATTTAATCATTAATAAATATCATTTTTAGACTCATTAGTACTTAATATAAATAATAATATTTTTAATATGATATAGACTAAATTCCCTTTTCAGCCAGAAATATGTTTTGTTCAAGAAAAATTTTAAAAAACAATTCTTTTTTGAATTGATATTTTAATAACATTTTTAAGGATTTTTTTTATTTGTAATGATGTTCAAATATTCTTTTATATTTTTTCAAATTAATTATTTTAATACAAAAAATCTAAAATAATTTATGTTTTTGAAAGACTTTTTTAAAGTAGAAAATATATTTTCTTCAAGAGATGTTTTCAAAAAGGATTTTTCGTCTATGATTAAATCCTTTGAAATAGTTTATTCCACAAGTGCATCATTCATATTCTATCTTTGAATTGATTTTGGTTAAGATTTAATGTTTTCTTTGGAACTCGTTTCCCTTTAACATGTTATTTGATTTTGAAACCTGGTTATTGTCTTTTTTAATACATTAATGAGATGTTTATTAAATTAATCCATTTTCTAAAGGTTATGATATGCTGACATTTGAATGATAAAATTTAATTTCATGAGATATGATATAATTCATATAAAACCCATCACTTTTTAATTTTCATGATTTGATGAATGTTTTATTATCTTGTGGCTCATGTAAGTATTATTTTACTACGTGATGGGTGAAACCGAAATCTCCCTCCAATTAATTGGGAAAAAAATTATATATCATGTTTCGATGATGGGAATCAAGTGAACATTATTGATCTACTATGGTATATGGTGAAACCCGATTCACTATAAAAAGATAGGGAACTCAGTCCACTATAGAAGAGGGGAAACCCAATCAACTTTGGGAAGATGGGTAAAATTGATCCAAAATGAAAAGACTAGGAAACCTAATACACATTGGGAAGAAGGGGACACATGATCCACATTAGGAAGATTGGGAAACATGATTCATTATAAGGAAATGACTATGAATAGGGATGTTGGTGTGTCTCGCCCAGAATGTGTAGTCCCTATGATGTTCCCTGATAAGTTTTTGGAATGAGTTTGGGATTATAGGGAATGTTTTTATATGATTATGTGGATGCCCTGTGTCAATATATTATTCCAACTTTAATCTCTGATGAATCATGTCATTTGATTCAATTATTATTCATCTCTTATGGAATATAATTATTTATTTTATGACTCATGTCACTATAATGTAATGATCATTTTCCAACAGGGGTGTATCTATTGGAAAAAGTGCAATTTCTTCATGGTAAATAATTTCTCCAAAAAAATGGTCATGTCACTAAATTATTGGTAAAAACTATGTCACTAAATAATATTACAATAGATAAAATTATTCTATTGCAAACATAATAATACCAATAGATAAAATATATGTTTGTAAATATTTTTATTAAAATATTAATACAAAAATATTTATATTAGTAATATTATTAATATATAAAAATAATATCAATAGTTAATATATTTTTTTAAATTATACATAAAATGTTTGTATTTTGATATTTATTTTTAAAATTTTATACTATATTTAAAAATATTATTATATATAATATATTTTTATATTTTTTATATATTAATCATAAAATTATTATATATAAAACACAAAAAACTGGGAATTTATTTGAAAATTCAAATTCCAAAATAATTAAAATACATGTTAAAACTTCATTAAAATACAATAATATCTATGAAACAAATTACAAACATGTTCAATCACTAAGAGACATTACATGGAACTCAATGAAACTTAATCGACAATATATTTCTCATAAACATCACATGTACCTATCATGGAATCCCCATAACTTCTAATGAAATATTATCTACCGTAGTGGATCAGGGCATGCATAGTTTAAACCTTATCCCTTTGACAATAGTGGACTACCCTTCTACGCATGAAGTAGAACATGTCTTCACTCCCTCAACTTTAATCATTCACCGTCTTGGGATATGTTCTGATAACACAAACATAAAAATTGACAAATGGTTTAAATTTAAATGCTAGATATATGAATAACAACACATGATATAAACAAGGGGATAAAATTACCAATGAAAAAACGACCATAAAATAATCTAACTAGATACCACAATCATAAATGTATCCATCATTAAAATGATATGAATATATAAAAACATACGAAAACTATTTACATAATTCAGGATATAAAAATAACATTTGATGATAAGCCATAGAATTTGGAAATAGAAACTACATATTTCGCATTAATTCCAAAAGAAAAATACTCACAAGAAACATTTCGATATTAAAAGGATTTATCACCCATAGAATTTGAAATTGGAGATTTCCACCTATTATTTTATTTTTATTTTTCATTTTTTTCCACAAAAAATTACTTGAAGAATGATAATAATAATTAACACCTAAAATAAAGGCTACAAAAAAATAAAAATCTCAGCAAAAGAAAACAAAATATGGCATTCCAAAGAGACATTGGACATAATCAATGACATTCAGTCATAACCACCTTCTTATTCATCCACTCTTCCAGTGAGTATAATTGGTTGGTATGGTTTTCACATCCTCAATGTGAATAATATTCAAGCCATAACAGCCATTCTACACCTATTGTTATTAGGAAATGAGAAAAAAATAAGATATATAGAAGAAAAACGTCCAAAATTCCATGAATACCAGATTCAATGACCAAACAGAGTTTCTCAAATCAATGATTGATTGTAAATTCCTTGAAAGGAAAAACTATGAGTTGGAGAACACTAGTACAGATGAAGCAACTTGAAGAAAACACATGAAAATAAAAAAAACAAATAGAAAACCAAAAACCACAAATTTGAAGTACTAACAAAACAAAATCAAAATCGGAGAACCTAAAACCAGACTGAAGCTAGATTTTTATTACATAAATCCAAAAGATAACTCCTAGTCCAGAAGAAAATAACTGTTATAATGCACCAAAAAACCACTCAAGAAGGCCTAAATAGTAAGAAAAGAATATAGTAGTAAGAATGAAAATAAACTACTCCATACATACCTAAATAGTAAGAAAGGAAACCCTTATCTAGTGCACCAGTAAAAAAAATTATGGAATCTAGCAACAACTCAATTTTCAGTAACTAAAAAACTCACCAAAATGAAATAGATAAAAGCTTCACACTGAAAAACAATTGAAACTACACAAACTACTAACCGCTACTCTAAGTACATGATCCAGGATGAAAAAGAATAGAAGCATAACAAACACCATCCAAAATAATTCAAAATATAAGACCAGTTCCAAAATAAATATTAATCTAGAAAAAGAACATGTGTCAACAATCACATCAGATCAGAACCCAACAAAGCAACATGTTATCAAATTTTGACATTAGATCCACACTGATATTAGATAATAGATGAACAAATATATTAATAGAGAATATTAAAGTCATAATTTACCTCTATACATGATCTAATTTATAAAAAATTCTCCTTGTCATCAAAATAATTTAGTATGAATATGATGAGAATGTAATTAAAGAACAATAGTGTTTCATTATAAGAATCCCTTAAAGATTAAGTGTTTAAGATCTTTAGACATGGTTATTTTTCTTTTTGAAATAGAGGATGTGAAATATACGATATTCTATAGAGATATTCACTGACCCAAACTGGGATTTTTTTACAGGTCAGGATGGCCGCTTACAACAATTCCTCATATTAAAAACTATGAGATGTGTGTCATTTATTACAACTTTAATGCATAACTACAAAAATTCCTAAATTAATATGAAATTGAAATATTAATAACCTAATATTTCTCATCAATTACAAAAAAGTCATTATCTAAATATTAAAAAAGAAAAAAACATTCAAATAACATATAGATTAAGTAATTTTAAACACTAAAATAAAATATGATTCATTAATAAGAAACAGTATTAGTTTATGACCACATAAATATATCATTGTGATATTCAAAATATAAATTAATTTCAAAGTAGATATGTACTATTATAGAAAGTTTACCAATTAATATTTGAATACAAGGAATAAATTGTAAAAACATGTCGAAATATAGAATCTCAATATTAAATTCAATAATATAGTAAATGACTAATGTAAGAAAGTGAATATAATAAATTTTCACATCTTATGTAATGAGAACCCTACATTAATAAAGAAAATGTAATACAATGTATCATTCCTCATACCAAAACAAAAAATGTATTGTAACTTGATTTAAAATAGAAAAACATTATTCACAGAAGTAATATTAAATCCCCATCAAATTAGATTATTTAGGATGCATAAATATGTTAAACATTCAATATATTCTTATTAAATATTTAATATTTTAATGTGTAATCCATGTTTTACTAAAATCTAAGAATGTAAACATTTTAATTCATTTAAATTTTATTCATACCAAGAATGAGACTTACAAAAGAGTTCGGTTAGTTTAGATTTCAATAAATCTCTCATTCATCTCTATGGGACCCTTACCCTTATTCAATATCAAAGGCATAGTTAAAAATTTATTTTCCATGTTTCAAAATTTTCTTTTCATGGGGACCAATATATTATTATTAAATATACTATATATAATGGGTTAATCACTTATACGATGACAAACATTATGTTTTTCTCTATGAGTGATGATATGTAAAATAGAGGAATTCAATTAATAATCAATCTTAAATTGGGTGATCATGATAGAAATTTCACATTGTTTTCACTTCCAACATATTCCTAAAATAATAATTCATCTGTTTCTCACCCATAATTAAAATTTTCACTTATATAATTAGATTACGTGAATAATATAATTGAGTATGATGTATTTAGCTAAAAAATTCATGAGATACTTATTCACATCCAACCATCGAAAAGATCATTTGAGAGAACATAGAAATTCTCTAGAAGGTGTACCTTTACTGCTTCTTCTTGGATCAATCATGAATAGTTCTAGGTATGTCATCCATATTAACCTCACATTATCCATAATTTGACAATAGAAAAATTTCCCATTCCTTTAAACTGAATTATATCAACTTTCCATCCCTTCCATGATGCCCAAAACAATCAAAATGAACTCTTTTAGGATTCACTGTTATGAGATTTCATGAGGTGCATTATTCCAAAAGGGGTTATAGAAGTAAGAAGAATCCTCTCCCTGAGAATGTAATTAAATGTTGGGATAAAAAAAATTTCCATGTGATGTTAGAAGTGAATAACGTTTATTTCATTGTAGTGGCTGAGAAATATGTAATTAGTATCCCATAGTCAACCAAAAAATAGGACAGTAATAGGAAATCTCATTTAATCTTAATTTCACTGAAAACCAAACCTAAAGTTAATTAATTTAAATAAAATATAACCCTGATTTTTAGTGAGGAAAACATTAAGAGAGGATGTTAATAACTGAGTGTCAGCGTAGATGGGGATCACTATGGCATGGTAGGTGAGTGACGAACATTGTGTGTGAGTGCTGGTAGGGATCACTACAGCTTGACGGTGAGCGATGAAGATCAGTAGTGAGCACATGTTGTGATAATTATAGCATGTGAGGTGATCGAAGAACCGGTAGTGTGAGCGTTGGTTGGGATCACTATGGCATGGGTAGAAAAAGGAAAAATGGGTGTGCTAGCGTAGTTTAGGATCACAACGGCTTGACAGTGACTGATAATGATTGGCCGTGAGCGTAGGTAGGGATCCAACAATGTGCGTGGAGATCTAAAAACTAGTAGTGTGAGTGAATGTGGGTATTTTTAGTGGTGAGTTATGAAGATCAGAGTCCATCACAAGTAGGTGGGTGTAGGGTCCGAGGTGGGGTGTTTTGGCCAAAGGTGAGGGAAAAAATAGATAATTATTTTTTATGATAGTTTTACTAATCTATTGTTAATAAAATTATTTTTAAAATGGTTTGTTTATAGTGAATAAATAATTGTAACATATTTATATATTGAAAATAATCTGTTGGAAATATTAATTAATAATAATGGATTCCTTTGTGGGAAAAAAATTTCAGTATTAATATAATAAAGTAAAAAATTTAATTTATATAAAAGTATATCTTGGTATTTTGAAGTTATAAACAACATATATATTTTTTGGTAAAAATAAATGTTTGTTCTTAAATTAAATAAAAAATAAAACATAAAATTTGTTGAAATTAATAATTTATACTAACAGATATATTGTATTTCACTACGTTTTTGTTGGTAAAATTCGATTAATTTGCAGTGTGTATATGATCTATGATATGTAGGGTATGATCTTCTAATTTTAGGATCACGTTCTCATACACTTACATTCTTGGTTATGATTATGTATCTCCATTTTTTACCCTTACTAAGCATTTAATATCACCATTATTTATGTTTCCCTTCCCTAATTTCAGAAAATATCTATTATGAATGATGTTTTTATGAAGGGATCAAGTCATGAAGAACCCTGGGTGAGATAATGCAGATCACATATTTACCAATGTTTATATTTCCATGTTTCCAAATGAACTAAACTAATTGATTATTTTGGAACTTATTTGTGTAATATTTTATGTATTCCACAAAACTTTTGTAATATTAATGCATGTTAAACAAGGGTTGTTATATTCTTTATAAGAGTCATGTTTAGATAAAATTTGGAAACTAAGATGATAAAACCATATTGGGAACCCTATGAACATATATATGGATAAGTTTAAGTATGATTAAATGTATAGTAAATTGTCCTTGAATTTTGGTGAAGGATATTGAAAGTGGATTCCTAGAAATACATTCATGTCTAGATAGTAAATGTGAATGTATATTTTGAAGAGATGTATATTTGGGTAAAAACCCTAAAAACACCTTATTGAGATAAAACTAATCAAGAACCAGTGCAAGACAATGGGAATTTATTCACACCTTGTTTGACACCCCTATGAAATATTATTTGGGAATTCATAAAATATTTACAATCAACCATAAATTATTTAGATATATATGGTCTATGAATAGCTTAGGACAATCTTATGGAATAATAGAGTAAATAAGGTGTCTTAATTTTGAATACCTATAAGTTTTTTTCATGATTATGTTGTTCTTCAATAAGATAAATATTTTTTACATTATGTTTTTTGGTTTTATTGAATGGAATAAACCCAATGGAACCACATTAATTGTGATTATGATGGAAAATGTAATGATTGTCTCCCTATGAAACCAAATACAATACGAGTTGGAGTGAATAATATTATTTCTATAATCACCCAAATTTCTCAGGATATGAACCGTTACAGACATATAAATGAAATGTGGGGAAAACATTTTCTTGAGTCCTTCATGAGGAAACATCAACAATTTATCAATGGTTCTTATGAGATACTTGTTTTGAAAAAATGGACTGATATCACTAAAAATTTATTTTTCATTCTCCAATTTTTGAATCATGATAATGTTATCTAGGATTTATATCATTTATAAGTTGAAGAGGATTGTGGTTGACTCTAGTTAAGAATATTATTAATAATCAGGAAACTGAATTCATCTTTCATAAGAGTTTAGGAACTTGTTCTTCAGTCAATACTTTACTTGGATTCATCATATAAAGATGAAAAATGAATTCCTCAAGTTGAAGAAAAGGTATTATCAATATGTTGGTACATATGGGGATTATTTTACAAGAATTTCAATGTATGTTTCTGTAATTATTATCCAAATAGATAGTATGGTTGAATGATTCATCATTGGGTTAAATCCATGAATGAGAAGTGAATTATCCATAAGATACTATAATTTCTTTGATGAGACGTTACATTGTGAAGAAAAGGTAGAAACGAAGGATGGAGTTAAATATCAATTTCTTGGGTTTAATAAAAAAATCAATATTAAATTCAATTGAATATATAAAAACACTGGATAATATATGATGATCATTCATTTTTGTTGTATGAGTTGAATGAATCATAGATCAAATTTCCATATGGGGTCTAATAAATTCTTTAAGTATGGGAGGGATGGTTTTCTGGAAATTGATTGCAAAACTGATGGGAACAAATTGGGCAATTTTGTGAATAAAGGGAAATCCAAATATGATGCAACTCTCAAACATCAATGCATCATGAGATAGAAGAATTGGAATTATGATAACAAGGCCCAATACAAGTTGGTCAGGGATGATAATCAAAATTAGAAACATCTTAAACAGAGAGATAAGATGAAATATCATATGATATCTATTTCTAATTGAGGGTAAAATAATAATGTGGTGAAATGTACACTTACCATCCACTCCAGAATTTCTGCATTGTAATTATATTCTAAATATACCCACTATTTCTGAACAAAATAATTTTCAAAGAGTATTAATATTCCATCCAAATTATTAGATATGTATATACCATTGAAACCCCTTAATGGTTCGGTGATTACATATTATGTCTATGAAACCTGTCTATTTTATGTTTATGGGAATGAATTCCCTAAAAATATTGTCATTATTTCTTTGGTTGAATTTTATTTCATATTAGGCATTACTTGGATTTCTCTGCCTAAATCCCAAATCAATTTTCAGTTATGAGAAGTTATGTTGGATGTTTTAAGCAAAAATATGATCCTCTATCAATGTGAAAATAAATATGAACTTCCTATGGATATTTTATCACATGTATATGTATTAACATCCATTTATAATGAATATTTATCACAAGTGGTTTGGGTGAAGAAGAATATAAAAGATATTTCAATTGTTTGGGAGTTTGTGGTTTTTTTTAAAATAAGAGTTATCTTTCGTTCCCCAAAAACATAACGATGAGCTCTTGATAAATGTCATACCTTGTTCCACACCAATTTCAATGTCTCCATATTGAATTTCCCTGATGGAGATAAAGTAATGGAAGAAGAACTACTAACGAAACCTTGATAAGGGATTCATTTAGCCATGTGTGTCACCATGTGGTGAAAAACCTATTTTTTTAAAAAGTAACACAGATCATTTATACATTTCATTGATTATTGGGTGTTTAACTAGACCATGATCAAGAGAAAGTATTATCTTCCCCTTATTAATGACATAGATCAAATGTGCCAAGATCAATACATTTCAAAGTATTACCTCCAGTTTGGCTATCATTAATTGATGGAATATAAAGAGGATATACCAAAGAGGACATTCTATAAAATATACAGACATAATGAATATTTCGTGATGCATTATGATCATATTAATTCCCCTTCTATCATCATGGATTTGGAAGATAACATATTTATAGATTACCATGATCAGTTTGGGGTTGAGTTTATAAATGAAATTCTTATCTATAAAAAGGGGAATGAAGATCATGAAGACCACTTGAGAATTTTAGTAAAGTCCCTAAAGAAAGAGTAACTATATTAAAAATTTAAAAAGTGTGAATTTTGTAACCAAATCATTTCATTTTATATGTATATAATCTCAAGAGAGATTATATCAGTAGATTCCTAAAATATGGGGGCTATTGAATGTTTTCCTAGACCCATTGGATAGTATTATTGAAGTATATGTATATTGGATGGAAGAATACAATAGGGGTGAATTTTAGTTTAAAAAAAAAATTATTTAAGTACTTAAGAAAGAGTCTGGTTTACAAATACTTAAACTAATAAAATTCACAATCAAAACAATTTACCATATATGTATTTGATATGATGGATATGATATGATATAATGATATATAAAATGCAATACAATTGTATTTGAATTGAATACAATGATAAGAGTAATATAATAGTGAATGATACTACCATAGAGCATATAGAGTCTCTCAATACAATATTTAATGAAAGAATCCTAATTGAAAAAATGAAAATTGAAATGAATGTGAAATGAAAGGGAAAACAATAAAATTCCATTTCTAATACAAATAGAAGATGAAGAGTAAAAGTATGAAATTTTTTTATCCCAATGATTAAGGTATCATTTCACCTAGGATTAAAGGTATGTATTACCACCACCATGGAAAGACCTCAACATGATGATTAGCGTGAATGTATTATTATCCCCAAAATCTGTAGACTAAGAAGGTAATCAACCCCTCTATCTTTAAAAAAATTTAAAGCTCTCGATACGATGATCAATATCATGTTTTTCTATCCCCAGAAATCATCAACCATTATCTCAATGATCTATTTCACAAAGTAGAAACTAAGATCTTATAAAAATTCAATAGAATAGAATAATTTTTTCACTTATTGTATCCTAAAGGCTTTCACATGAAGTAATGTAGAGGTTACAACATATCTCTAAAGAACATGATAGAAGAAAAATATATATATTCTGTTTGGAATTACCTCCAATTTATAGGCCTCAGGTTCGAACGATCATATTTTCTTCAACGATCATATTTCTCGGAAAAACTTAGAGGGAATTAGGATCCTATCATTAAAATGGTCAAAAACAACAAAATACATGACATCATTTTGATCGGTAAACTACCGACTCAACGACATAATTTTAGGTTAAAAAATAGTAAGTACAAAGATATGAAACAGTGAGTATGAGTAACATGTAATCAGTATTGGAGTCATGATAAAAATGTAATTCATTTCAAAAGTAAAATAAATTACTTTGTTAATAGTCTTATCATGATAAAAATTCATACAAATTACAATTTATTACCTTGTTGTGAATCTAAACATTGTTACAATGCATGATATTTAAACTAGTTACGATGCTTGAATACAATGCATAATATGAGTATGGTAAATAACATGGTTATGATTAATGATTATGATTTAATACATATCTTGGTTATAATAAATAATTATGATGTGGTAATTAACCTAGTTACGATGCATAATTATGATGTGGTACATAACCTAGTTATGATTCATATTGGTATGATGACCTAGTTATGATGACCAGGTTACGATACATGATCTGGTTATGATACATGTAATTATGATGCATGTGTATATAATGAATTTGAAATCGATGTAATATATAATCTTGTTATGAATCATGATTATGATGTTATGCATAGTCTGATTACAATTCCTGATTATGATGTATGAAATAATCTGGTTAGGATTCCTGATTACAATGTAATATATAATCGGGTTACAATTTATGATTTCTACGCAATACATAATCATGTTACAATGGTGAAACATCATATAAAAAATTTGAGTTAATGACATAAATGGTTAAGATAAGAATGCAACATATAATAAAAACAATGTGAGTGATTAATATTATTAAACAACACACATGATAAAATATGATTACAATATGTGTGGTTTTTGATTTCCAAAACAAATGATTGATGGGAATATTGAAATAGGTTTTGATTTAAGAATCTCCCCCTTTTTGGAAAACAAAAAACAAAAAAAAATAATAAAAAAATTATATAAAGAACTTATCTCCCCCTGAGACTAATAACTCTTCTATAAGTAATAATGAATACGATTAATGCCACCATTTGGTTTAAAACAACTCACAAAGGATAATATTCTCTTTAATTTTATGTAAATTTTTCCTTTTAATAAAGAATTCATAATAATTGATCTTCTCACAGTCATTCTACCCCTTTGGGATTTTCAAAAATAATAAGGTATAATATTTATTTCTTGTAAAATGTTATAAAAATAGAGTACAAAAAAATAATTGTAAATTGAAACAAAATATAATTACAAAAAGAGTTCAAAACTCATTATTTATCTATTTGTTTTTCGAAATGATTAATCATCATATGATTTATCTTTTTGAACTCCTTTATGTCCCCTATGAGTTAATCAATAACTTTATGACAGGCCTTAATCTTATCATCATATTCAATGATAATAATTTCTTTCTTCAAGAGCCTATCTTCATGGAGTTTATTAATTTCTTCATAAGATTAATGCCTTTTATCCTGGTTATTGAAATCATCCATTCTGATTTGTCAAACTTTTTCTATGATAGAAAATATATTTGAGAGTCAAACAATATCATTACTCTTTTCTTCCCGTTTTTACATTAAAATCACAAGTTCTTCTAAGTATAATTCTTTTGAGGTACTGGGTCATTGAAAATATTCAAAAATTTCATTCAAATCATCAATCAACATTAGATAGAATGAGTAGAGTTTACTTACCTATTTTACCAATTCTTACTACATAATTATATGGTTCTCTTGGCTTTAATAAACATTGTATGACAACTTTATGACCTTATTTCAAGCCTTAATTTGCTCAGTTGCTTGTTCCCAAAAAATAATGAAATTGTAATCAAGGATTAGAAACCTATCCATTAAAACTTTAACTGAATCCATTCAATCATTATGGGCATTTCAATGAATTTCCAGCATGGCTTCAACTATTGGAATGAATGGTAACAATATCTCCAATCTATTCAAGGAATGTCCAATGTACTAAACCCCTTTCATAGTGATTTTTCATTCAGAATCCATGCCCTCAGTGTATTGGGGGAGATCAACAAAATGAGTTTTAGTACTGATCACTTGAGCTAGCTAATTCTGATCCTTATCAGATTCTCCATCTTCTTCTTATTCTACTATATTATAATTCTATAGAACATTCTTGGTGGTGGAATTTTGATAAGCTCTCATAGAAGATTGAGGATCCTGTGATTGAAAATTGAATGAAGGTACTTCAGATGACAGTGCGGTATAAATCCTTTTGTTTGTATCTTATTTTTCATCCACTAAAAATTATTCTTGACCTTGTTCTTATTCCCCTTCTGCTTCATGATCAACATATTATAATTCATATTCTTGAGTAAGAGATTGTGTATCTTAATTTTGAGAAACTTGTTTCTCCATTCCTTTTTTTCCTGGTAGTGATTGAGTCTTAACAGAAGTCTCCCTGATTTCAATTCCTGTTTCTAGTTGCTCAGCTATTATGAGAAGACTATCAATATCAATAGACTCAAACTTTCTCTTCTTTAATCTCTTATTTCTCTATTCTTCTTTATAATTTTATTTAGACCAAACTTTCAAAGCCCAATCTTCAACCAGATCAAATTCAAACTGAAGATCCCTTTTGTTACATTATTTCTTTTTCTTTCTCATTTCAGTGGAAACCTCATTGGATATAGCCTTTTGTTTATTTTAAGGCTTTGGAATTGTAGCCAAAATTATCATTATTTTATTATATGTAGTCTTCAAAGACATAGAATGTCTCTTAGAACCTTCAAAAACAACTTTTTCTTTCTTAGAATCTGGATCATTCTCAAACATTGTTAATTAATTGTTGAATCATAACTTGATCCTCCTTACTATATCCTAACTGATCAATGTCTCATTAAATGAAGTCAGATCTAAGGTGATTTCAATATTATACAAACCCAATAATTCATTTAAAAACATACTAGTAATTGTGGGAAACATGATCAGGTTTGATTTTATACCACCATATTTGAGCTTCTTAACTATTTGGAATATAAACTATACAAGGATAAACATCTTCATGTTTAACATGTAATCAAGAAAATATGCATATGGAACTGTTAATGTTTTCTTATTACCCTTTCTCAGCACTAAATCCCCTAGCATTCTGAGGTACATATGTCTATTATCTCTTAATAAATAACCTACCTTTCTCTTGTCATCATGAATATCAAAAAGTGTTTCTTCAACTTTAGACATATCAGAAGGTCCATCAGCTTCTGGTAACTTATGAGAAGGGCCTAATTCTTCTTCATAAAAAGGAACATCGAGAAATGTAGCTACCAAATTTGAGGAGGTTGTATATATCTTTTCAGAAAACATAAAATAAATCTTAAGATCCATGACTATCTCTATTGATTCATATAATTTTACTAACTCATTGTAATAGATATAATCTTTATCAGAACCCAGTCTTTCAACCCAAATTGGTTCCCATCCTTGAAAATGTATAATACATTTTAAATATGAATCAAATTAATCATAAATGTATCAGGAGACATACCTTTCAACCAAAATGGTCATGAAAGAGATGTATTTTGGAGGAATTTCTTTTATAGATGATGCAGTAGACTCAGTTAAGAAAGAGTAACCTGCAACCTAAAGATTCTACTAATTTATAAAGATGAGTAGATCTATGATTACAAAAACTGATGAAGTAATAGATTTTAAAACATGTTATCTACTTATATATTACTTGATCTTGAGGAAAAAATAGCTAAGTTTTATGGGGGATAGATTCTTTTAAAATGAAATTAATGGTCAATATTTGAACTGAGAGAACCAATGGATGAAAATGATTTCGAACTCTTGTGGTTTTCTTCATTAAAAATTATATTCAAACTAAAATAATTAGGAATTTATTGAATAAAAATAGAAACTATCATTGAAACAATGAAAATATGGTTTTTGAAATAATAATGATTAGAGTACCAAGATATATGTTTTGGTTTTAATATATTGTTCTTATGAAAACAATAAAAATGATAAAAATTCAAAACCAATGAAAAATCATAAACTGATAAAATAAAATAGGATGGTTCTTATTAATTAGTATCGATTGGAAAATCCACAACTTATAGTTCAGTACCGACAAGGTAATACACCACCGATAATCTAGTACCGATTTAGTATTTCTGTTATTATAGTTTAGTACCAATAAAGTATCATGATGCTGATAGTATATCCTAATATCAAAAATTATTAAACCAATAAAAACAATAAAACCAATAATATTATGAAATTGATTAGATTATAAAACTGATAGAATTATGAATCTGATAAAATTATGAAACTGAAAGAATAATAAAACTAAAAGGTGAAACTTATTGAATATAATGACTATAGATTAAAAACTATTATAGTGAAATTAATTTATCATAAAATTGAATGTAAAAAGGATAAACATAAAAATAAAAAAGTGAAACGAAAAAACATAAAACATAAAAAAACAAATATAGGGTATAACCTATAAAAAAAGTATACCCCCTTTGAAAAGGAGTAACTTAATGTAAGTGATGTGTTAAACAATAAATATCCATGAATTATTACTTTACAGTGATATTTATAATTTTCTATTTAATATATTCGGATCCATCGTAAGATAATGGTTTTGTGAAAATGTCAGCAAGTAGTTCTTGTGTTTTGATGAATTGTAAAGAAATATATTCTTTTTGTGTGTGATCCCTAAGAAAGTGATGCCTAATATCTACGTGTCTTGTAAATTATTGGTGTGAAGGCTTCTTACTAATAGAAATGGGACTAGTATTGTCACATAATATTTGTTTTTAGGAAAAAATCATACCATAGTCAGTGAGTGTGTGGTGCATCCACAACACTGAGCACAACAACTTCCAGTTACTATATATTTAGCTACTGTAGTGGAAAGTGCAACTGAATATTATTTTTTCATGACTAATATATTAAAGAATCTCTTAATATATTACATGTTCTAGATCTACCCTGTACATCCATTCTCTATCCACCAAAGTCATCATCTGAAAAAAAAATAAAACAAAATCAATTCTTGATGAATTAAATAGTTCTAATCTAAATTTCCCATTATGTAGCGATAAATTATTTTCAATTCTTTTAAATGAGATTCTTTTAGATTATTTTTCTATCTTCTACAAAATAATATTGAAATCATTATGTATGGACTACTAGCTGTCATGTATAACAAGCTTCCTATCATACCCCTAAAATTTGTTTGCTCCACTAGGTTCCCAGCTTCATCAAGATAAATTATATTCATGGTACTAATTGGAATGATAATACATTTAGTGTTGACATATCCAAAATTTTTGAGTAAGTATTTGATATAAATATGCTGATATATACAGTTTTTTCTCATTTTTTAGATATTTGAAAACCTAAAATGAATGTTAAATCACCTATTATAAACATTTCAAACTAACATTTAATTATATTTGAATATTAATTAGTTTTGAATTATTGAGTTGAACCAAATATAATGTCATCAATATAGATTTTTACAATCAATACATTTTTGTTTTCAATTTTTATAAAAAAATTTGTTTTAATAGAAACTTTTTGATAGTGGTTTTTTAATAAAAATCCTATGAGTTTATCATACCATGCTATAAGGGATTGTTTATGGCTATAAAATGCTTTGGTATGTTTAAAAACATGATTGAGATGTTTTAATTCTATAAAACCAAGAGTTGATTAATAAAAACATATTCTTGTACAAAAACAATAAGAAAAGAATATTTCACATCCATTTGAAAATGTTTGAAATTAAAGTATGATGAAAAGGAGAATTGGATTTAAATATATTCAAGTCTAGTTATTAGATCATTGGTTTCTCAATAGTTCATTCTTTCTTGTTTATTATATCCCTTAGA
>CAUJRU010001069.1:0-156891 GCA_963277665.1 Viscum album | reverse complement strand
ATGCACTCCAATAAAACAATAGAAGATGTAAATAAATGTGAATTATATGATTATTAGGGATCCCACTAATTTAAACATAGTCATTAAAACCTAGCCTAACTGTGGTCGAACTGTGGATCACATAGCTTTCAAATTGTATGGTTGTTGCTAAAAATGAAGTTGATTTTGAGATATTGTAAAATTTAAGGTTTATGGTGATCCATGGGGTCTAAGGATAGGTATGAATATAATGGTTCTCCATAAATAAAACCCCTTTATATCAATGGATGGTTCACTAGTCATATTAGTTTGTAGTGTTTGTTTTTGGAGTGATGAATGATTTTATTCAGAGTTTGATTAAAGGACAAGATATTGCATTTTCATAAAAAGTGTGGTAAATAGAATAAATGATCTTCTTTGAGGATTTATTTAGTAATATCAAAAATATATTCAATGTAATAGCGAATATGTTGTCTATGAGATTCCATTTTTCATGTTTACTATTCATTGTTCTTCGAGAAGGCCTAATCCAACTGAGTTGGATGGTGAATGCAGATTGTTATTCATGTTTATTAAATATATGATACTATCCAGAAAATGGTATTTTAGTTCTATGAACTATCAGGATTTTATCTTCAATTAATTATGAAAAAAGGGGATATAATTAACCATTGAATAAACCTCATCATTTTCATTATGTATATGATTTAGTCAACTCCTAGGTCTTATTTTTTCATTTACATTATGTTTTTTTGACAACGTTCGAAACCTACTTCTCGGTAGGAGAGTAAGATGATGTTAAATTGAAATGTGGTGGTTTCTAACTCACTAAGGATACTTGAAAATTATGACCATGAATTAGAATCCATGGAAGTGTAGCTGGGTTTAATATAATTTTAAAATATTTGAAAATTTTAATTCTATAGACCACACTACCATACCTAAGAACATAGTCGATCCAGGCGTGAATCAAGATGAGATAATATGTTATTATAATGAGGAATAATAGTTTCACATTAATATTGATGAATAATAAGTGAAAACATCAATTGAAGAATGTAACAACAAATATATCCCTAAAATTCATGTAATTGATTATATATCTTCTTTTCCTCCCATTTATCTCAACACTAGAGAGAGACTCTTAATAGAAAGAGTTGATGATGATGAAGAGACTATAGTATATGGATACCAATATATATTGAGTTAATTTATATATTATAAGTATGTTTTGTATGATTTATATTATAGTAATTTTAGTCGTTATAATGGTCACTGAGAAAATGGAGATGGTGATACTTATGGTAGTAGTGATAGAAAATCTCCTGATGAAAATGATGATGTCGAGGAAGCTCAGTCACACAATCCCTAACATGTTTCTTTAGATTGGTCTATGGAGATCCCTTGATCAGTAAGACATGTTCCATTATATATATCTATTTCAGCAAAAAAAGTTACTCATACTACCTCTATTAACGGTGTGACCAAAGTGTCTACTAAAGGGGAGGAATCCCCAATCTCTGTCAGTCATAGAGTATATCTTGTAGAGATAAATCCTTCTAGACTGGATATATCATCTCATGATGAATGGGATAAGATCCTACAATATTTACAACTTGGATTATACAACTTAGAGTCCAAGTATGTCATCGAATATTATTATGATATTAGAGATTCTTTGGGTGGTTATTCCTTGGAAGAGGATGAGGTATCATTTAAGGGGGAGCCTTCTCGTAAATATAAATTTCCAAGACATTACTATCCCTAAATTAATGGAGATGGTGGGAGTGGTGATTACCCCATCAGTCGACCATATCATAGTGGACCAACTATATCAATTAATGAACAGATAGATCCTAATGGATCAATAATTGGAGAGATAAATAACTATAGTGATCTTCAGGAATTCCCTTCAGATGCACTTTCATAATACAAGCCTATAGAGGATGTATTACATAGTAATGTGATGGTTGTTTCACCTCCCACTTCTACAGTTGTTCCTTCATGTTTTGTGTCTAGAGATGATTTAGATTCTATTAGATAGAGTATTTTTTCATTTTTTGGTAGATTTCTGAGGTCTTAGGCATCACCTATGACATAGACTAGTAAAGCTAATGTCATGCATGTTTTTGGTTGTTTTTGTCATATATAGAATAATATGAATATTAATATTTTGGAAGAGTATATTGATGATTTTTGGATTAATAGTGAGATATAAACCATGATATATATTATGGTGAAAATGATGCCCTCATTTACAAATGGATATATTGTTGTATTGGAGATGTTGGAGAGTGTTCCTTTTGTTCATTATACATCCAACGCTCTACAACTTATTCCTCTGTTAATGCTGATTTGATCACTTACATAGTAAAAAAAATTCCAAGATATTATGGGTGATATCCATACCCCACAATAGGAGGACCTTAGGAAAATTAAACAACACCAGGAAATGTTATATAACATGGTAAGAGAGTGTTTGAACGAAGTGAATTGTGATAGGAAAACCAAAAATAAGTCTATAAAATACTCCATTTCAAGTGTATATTCAATGAATGAGACTTATTATTATGAAATTTGTTTGGATTAAAATATATAGAATGGATTTTTTACTGTGGAATTAATGTAATAAGAACAATATATCAACATATTGGCATATATTCTTATGTTATTAGTGTAAGAGAAGGAGGATTTCTTCACTGATATAGAGATAGGAGAAAACCTTATTATGGACACTATAAATCTTTCAAAGGATTTACTTTATGTATCTAGTACCTAATCAATTCCTCTTAAAGTTATTCCCATATAATAATTCACAACTAACACATCCTCTAAAAATTCACCTCCTCTGGTTTAGTTGTTCATTATGTATCTTGACAAAGATGTTAGGCTTCTCGGACTAGTGATCATCAGAAACTTGAATCAGACTAATTTTGTACCTCCAACCACTAATTATGAACCCTCAACATCTACATCCATGCCACCAGCCACTGTAAAGATAAAGGAATATATTTTTTATACCTTCTAATTTGTGAGTGACTTATATTTTTCATAGTTCATTGATATAGATTTTATTATATTTTCCCATGTAGATATTTTATTGTAATAAAATTAAATTAATTGCTTATTATTCATGTCACTATAATTTTTATTTTTTGTTTCTTATTTAATATTTTTTATAATCCAAAAATAGGATAATGGTTTTCGAATTAAACATTTAAACACATTCACTGATACCAAAAACATTTGGTTGGAATTTATCCATGATACCAAGTGTATATTTCTTGTTTTAAAATTTATATTTTAAACATTTACGTGTTTTCATGTTTTTATATGTTAATGTTTAAATATATCCTATTCCACAGATGAAATTTGGAATTTTAAAAAGATTTTTACACTTAAAATTCATATATTTTATTCATATTTTTTATACATGGTTTATAAAATTCCCTGATTTGTGATCATCAAAAATGGGAGATTATTTGAACCTCCTTGTTTTAATGCTCAAAAATCAAGTTTATTATATTTATAATGAACTTAATTTTATTATGAGATTATATTATTTTATAAATCATAATTCTAATAAAATTGGATAAGTGTTTAATAGATCTACTGTTAGTATATTCCACCACAATACTTGTGATACCTCCACCTATTTCCCCCTCAACAATCTTGCTAATGTTGGAATATTCTATCATAATAGGCATGCTACTTTCATGGGTTACACAAATTGGATTTCCACCACCATTAGTGTCTTACATATAGAGGCATTCTACCACACATCATTCCATTTTCAAACTCCATCAACTTATAGATTTTTTCAAGTATGACTAATTATCTTCCACCAAGATTATGCTACCATCATGAATTCTGCTGCTATGTTTTTTTAACCATAAGGAGAGATACAACCATAATTTTTTCCATCATTGGATTATACAATCACTGGATCGTTCTAATACCCACTTGTGCTACGTATTATGTTTTTTCTATTATATATGATATTTCATCAGACTTTCTTCAATTTTTATTTAGTTTCAATCAAATTTAGTGCTTCCAAATTCTAGTTTATGAGAGTTAATGAAGTAGGATTAATTTAATATCAACCATAAAAATGGATACATGCATTAAAAGAATATCCAAGATCAGAATGAGGATATTGAAACTCATTATGATTATTATTAAATGGTTATTCCAAGCTACAAAGCTATATATTTTTGACGTACATTTTCATGAAAGAAATGTGAGGGAACTAGAAAAGGATAGGATGAAATGATTGTACAATAAATGCATATAGTTTAATTTTACCTTGAAAGAGTAAAGTACAATAAAGATGTTGATATTTTCATAAAGACTAAAGAATAACATCACTCTACACTATTTTTTCAACATTCCTAGATACATTTGATCTCATATCATAGAATGATCTATTGAATTTGATGAAACTATATGTTTAAAAACTAAGGTGCATTTCATTTAATCATCTCTATTAACTTTATCTCTTTTTATGTATGTTCAACTGATTCATTGTATTTATTTGTTAATCTTTTACACACAAACTCCTACACCTAGAATATATATTACAAAATATGATATTTATCTCTTTTTATTAATTTACCCATTATAATTTTGTAATAACTACTTATGTGTACTATGTTTTTTATTCCCATATATAACTAGGGAATAGTATCTGAGCTTGCACAACATGTGTTGTTGCAAGTATATTTGATCATGGATGTGGATCATATTATTTGGTATATTAATCTACATAGTAGTTGGTGATTACTAAATGGGTAGGGTTTGGTATCAGCTTGAGGCTAAACCGCTGGTTTATTTCGCTATATGTTTGTGTTTCTTTTATATATTTCAATGATTTAGGTACATTTTTTAATATATAAAAAACATATATTTTTATAGTTAATCTTAAATATTGTTTATATAAGTGTTTTTAAATAAACATATTTCAAAAGTAAAATAAATTTTAAATATTATTTAAACAATGGTATAATTAATCATTTATAAATTATTTGAATGAAAACATATATACAAATGTACTTATTTTATTAAGTGGTTGAATTAATTTTGATTAAGGATTATTTAGTATGAATTTTCTTAACATTGATTTTATTGGGTAATCAATTCACCCCCCCCTTCATGAATTACTCACCAAGAATATCTATTATTTCATATAAAATAAACATTATAGATAATATTTGAATATCTATTATGTTATATTCACATAATTACTTTGGAGAAACCAAATAAACAAACTAAATTCCAATACTTATTGAATTGGAGACCTATAATGGGATCACCCACCATCTATTTATAGTGTAACACACAACCTCATAAAAATGATCGAGAAACATAATTGAATACATAAAATCATGCATCATAAAATATTATCTTTACATCCATAAGAAATTTTATTTTTATATTTATATATCCCTATCTTTTAACACCCATTTCCCAAAACAAATTCCTAGAGAAAGGGGATATAGGATTTTTCAATGAATAAGACAAGAATTATTATAAATCATTATATAAAAAATATCACATTTAATCTGGCCTGAAAAATAATTTTCAACATATGCGTTAAAATGAAATATTGATTTTTCATTTTTGTAATGAATTTAAATATATTATATAAAATGATTCATTTTTAAATTAATTAAAATAATGTTAAAGGATACATAAATTTTCATTTATAATTAAATTAATTCTATATAAATCCATCAATATAATATTTTCAAAATATATATATATTGAATAAAAAGGATGTATTAAGTAAATTATTGAAAGGGGATTTATAAAAATAATTCCACTTACCTTGATTTCGACTAATCACATATGTTCTTTATCGTCAAAAATAATAAACATTTGATAATTATTTACTTTTTGAGATACCCTTTTATGTTTAATATTCATTCATTCTAACTTATTATAATGTTGTATCAATTAAATAATTATTTAAGTTAATTTGATATATTTTGACAACATTTAGTACTTAAGTACAAATGGACTTCAGTAGGTTGACTATGGTAAGAGGAATTATTATTCCATCGTCTATATTCTAATAATAATGGTTGAGTTATCATATATATTATTACATTACTCTGTTAAATCCATTTATTGAATATGGTTATGAAAAATAAACCACATTAGAGTCACATATATATAAGGTTGTATTTATATGTAGATACCGCTTCCATTTTCTAATAACCATTATGAAGATAAGGAACAATGTCCCCCGATACCAAACTCAATCTTTTGTTCAAAAGGCGTTGGTTAGAAGAAATCAAACATTCCTCCCCATATGACCAAGTCAACTAACTAGTAATAAGGGTGTGGAATCTATAGTGGGGAGACAATACCTCCAGTATGAACTGTCATAGTAGAATAAATAAACAATATACAAAAAAAAAGAATCAAAATTATAGACATGTAGGAAGAAAACAATAAGATCCAAATGAACAATCCAATAAATAACAAATGAATACTTTAATGACATGATGGTATGTGTATAAAATTCATGATATAAAATATATAAGTGATATTATAGAAGAATAAAATAATGACTCAAAAATTCCCTGGTACCGAAGCCCACGTTGGTCCAGCCTCCAAACTCCATCTCATCTGAAACAAAGTAATCAATAGATAGGTAATTTTATCTTGTATAAAGAAGAATCCTCAAAATCTATATAGGTACCAAATTGAATCATGAATTACCTGTGAGTATAAATCAATAGTTTGACACCACTATGTCTAAATTAATCAATTTTTTAAGAAGTTCCTGAAACAATGAAAAAACAGGTGTATTAATTTATTAAAAATTTAATAAAACAAAATAATAACATTCTTCATGTCAATGATAGAATATCTTTATTAATTCCTTACGACCACACAAAACACCAAAATATTACCATGATATAGTCACAAAATCCTGGGTCAAATCCAAATTAACATTACAAAATCCATGTCAAATAATTATAAGCATTATAGAATGGGACAGGTCAAAAACCACTATCTAAAAGTAATAAAAAGTGGTACTGATCTGAGCCTATTCAGTTTCAAAATTACAACAAATTAGTGATCATTTTCCAAGGCTATTCTGGATATATATGTATTTTATCAGGGCACATAATTCCCTTCATATAACAACGATATCACCATATTTAATCAAAAATATCAATGGTTAATTTTGATAATTTCTATTTATCATTCATATAACACATTCATTTAAATAAAAATTGAATAATAGTCATAAAAGTTTTAAATTTGACAAAAGTTATGGATTATATATCATTTAATCACTTATGGTACTATGTCATTCTAAACATACATTAAACCATTAGTCAATTAAATTATATTCATGGTTCACTCATCCAATGCGTAACTATAAGCCAGGTCAGAAGACAATTAAAACCAAATAATTCTTATGAATAATCCCATTCATTATTTAATTGTTTTGGACACATTTTTCATTGGTTTACATACAATATTACACAATATTAGAAATTATAAATCATTAGGGTTATGATTTAGACCCCTACCATTAACTAATGATCCAATAATGATTCTAAGGAGAATTTCTAATGAAGAAAAAGGTACGGGTGACATATAAGAGAATTTTAGTTCAAAATTTGTAAAGGGAAAAACAAAACGCACACATGGTCAATGGATTTCACTAAAATGGTTTGAGAACCAATAAATGGAAGGAAGATATGGGAAAAACTATCCAAAAATAATTACACGTGATTTTCCACACAAACAAGACATACAAAAGGGAGGTTGGAACTCCAAAATATCATGGAGGGTTTCCCTATATTGATTGGAGAAAGATTTTATGGAAGATAATGAATTTAATCTTCCCAACACACATTAAAATAGATTGTGAATGAATTAAATAGTGTGTAAAGTAGATACACACAATGTAAATATTTTTAATGGGATAATAAAAAAAATATCACCTCAAAATTTATAATAATATGAACCAAACATTACATGATGTTTAATCCCTTTAGACCATATGTTAATGTTTTGTAGATAATTTCTCATCCTGTTATCTCTTTAAATAAATCAACCCCCTTTTAAAGATTCTCATCATACTAAAAAAACTAGACAATAATTAAACCATTTACACACTATGCTTTAAATTCAAACTAGAATATATCCATAAAAATTTGGTTACTTTTCCCAAAAAAGGATCTCCATATCAAAACAATATTTTGAAACTGAGTCTTAAATCAAAAACTCAAAGTGTGGCATTACAAGAAAGATATACTTTCTAACAACCTCATCAGTATATAATAGATCATCATTGTGCTTCTACCAGTGTAACTGTGAAGTCTTTGTGAACACATCTATAAACTATGGTTGTAGATCAGAATCCTTCTCCTTTGTATCCTCTTGAACTCTCCCATGATTCAATTATACTTGGTCCATTGGTATAGTCCTACCACAAGTTATTTATCACAACGATACACAACCCATATCCGACGCTCTACAAAGGATGCATCAACATAAATATTGGTGTCTGCTACATCAATCAAATTGGAAGGTTCTACATGTTATCTTCATATTTTCGACAGGTAAAAGACATCATGTATAGAACTGTGGTGATTTGGGAGAGATAAACTATACACTAGTGGACTAAACCTTGACATTATTTCAAAGGGCACGAGAAACCTAGGACATAGTTTTTTCTATTTCGGGATATGAAATTTCCCCATCCTAGGAAACATCTAAAGGAAATCATAATGAAAAACCTCAAATTCAATAGTTCTTCATAAGTGGCCATCATAAATTTTCTTCATACTATACTCATTCACCAACATGTGTTTGATCAACTGATCCTTCTCAGATATCTCCCGCATGAGAGTTGGCCCAATAAGTGATGAATCCCCTACCTCCAACCAAAAAAGAGGTGAATGGAATGTCTTAAAATAGAAAGCCTAATAATTTCCATTTGGATAAATTCTCAGAAAAAAATCTTTATTATATGAAAAATCCAAGGGTTCCATATGTTTCACCCATGAACCAAGAAATTCCAAAACATAGGCACATTACATATCATCCCTAACATGAATAATCTGGTCAAATTAAACATCAATCTATGGATGATAGGCTAAGATCAAAATAAACCAGAATCTGAGAGACTCCTAAATACCTTTGCATAAATGTGATGTGAAAATAGAATATATGATTGATATGATACTCTTAAATACACTTTGAAACATAACTACCTTATTCATTTAATTACATCCTAGATCATCTGTTGTTACTATTTCCCTTATAGATAAGAAGTGATGAACCTTCATCCAAAAATACATAAAACCCCTACAATACAATTTTAAAAGGTTTTCCTAGATATTTCTATCCAAAAATCCATCGTTACATCATCCAATTTCCACTTTGTAATGGGAAATGGATATAAAATCCCAACTGAACTCTAATGATCAAATTTCATCAAATTAAAAGTGGTGAATAATTCAATGAAGCATTCCACCTCCTTCTTCATTCTAGACCACCATTACATCCTATCGATATTGCAATACATATATGTTAAACAAGAATGCACTACCATTATAAAACAATTAAAATCATTCAATATCTCTTTATGAAAGACATTAAGTACCCATACATGGCCACAGAAAAGAATTTATTTCCACTAATAAGAGACCTAGAAGATGATGTCTCCCCATAATATAATTTTTCTAGCAGATAAAATCCCTCTGAATCAAAAAACTACTTAGTGTTAATCCTATTTAAAAGTATGGGTTTAATAGATGTTGAAGTCAAATCCACCTACACCTCAGACTCAATAACAAACTCATGCATGTCTGTAAAGATGGACATTATAAACCACTAATTAAAATCTTTTCACACTGCCTCTATGTGTGTATTTTGGATTAAATATTTAGCAAGTATGATTCCATAATATATTTTATAAAGCAATTCACAGTTTTAATGGATGATGATACTTGATAAACCTTATATTTTGATAGATCAGGTATGACTAAATAAATATGTACCTATGGATTTTTTGGTCCATTTATACTACAAAATAGTCACCCATGAAATATTATCTCCAATATATCAAGGAATGTTATATTAATAATAACTCTAGATCATGTGTAGGGTAATTACTCTACTATGGTATATAAATCCTAGATCCATAAGCAACCAAACTATCAACATACATTATAAATTCTCTTATTATTACTTTAAATTTATCACAGTATAAAATATATTCATTAAGAAGAATCAATAGTGTGGGGATTGATGCTGAGGCCATCCTAAATTTTATCTCCAAAAAATCTCTCTCATAAGAATCAAATAAAATATACATCACCCCTTTCTTGGTCAACCTTGAAAATAGTGCTTCTGAATAGGAGAAATCTTGGGAAAAGTGCAGATAATAACCAGCTAAATTGGGAGAGATCTGAATCTCAAAGATGTTCTTATCATTTTTCTAATATACGACAACTGTAACATTCATTGATTCAAATGAAACTACTTCATATTATTTGACATGGCCCTTAATCATCTATTTAATGACGATATATATAAGCTATGATACAATCCAATAAGTAAAGATGTTTTCATAGAAAACAAACCTAAATACACCAATCACCATAGGGAGAATAATTGCCTCTTTATGGGATAAAAAGGTAAAAATCCTCCTGTAACAATTGAATTGAATAATTTATATAACTAACCAATATATAAAAATAATCAATTAGGAGTATGTAATTTCTAAAACAAATGGTTTACAATGTAAATAGTAACCTACAATCACTGGATAAAATTCCTTTTAACATTTGACATCCATTTACCACAATCCCAATAGTGTGTCGATGGTCAGACCACTATCCATGATTTCTGTATCCAAGACCAAAGCATTAGGAAATAGAGTATATATCAACGAATTTATAATCCGATATAAAAATAAAAGATATATAAGCTGATAGAAGAATTATACCTAAAACGGTATACTGTCCTACATCCACGATAGACAGAGTAGACTATATAACCAACATCTAACTTGTACCATTTTCCTGGGATCTAGTATAAGTACACTAAGATATTATACATTCTTGGTATTTCTTCTTAAGAATTAGGATATTTTGTACCCTACCACATCCTTAATGGAATTTTGAACTCTAGAGACTAGCTTGATGAGGGGTGGATGAGACCCTACCCGAATGAGGTGCCTTTCTGGATCCCCTGAGATGTGTCTAATGCATAATGTTCAGATAGAATCACTGAATACAATGCTGTGTTCCTATATTTTACACTAGAATATGAGGTAAGGACACTGTGGTCACATGGGTGAAAATATTCCACACTAATAACAGTATAAAAGAACACATTTCTATGATGGATTTCCACTACCCAAAATTCTCTTCACACTGCTTCCATGGTGGTAATTGTTATAGAGGCGCATGATTTTATTTGATGAAGAGATTCAAGATCACTCTTAAAAAATAATCCAAAATAAATTAGGTGTATCACTCAGATTCCCTTCCATGATGAGTTCCCAGTTCATTATGTCATCAGATCAATTCAAGGGAAAATAATTTACCTATAACCTAATCTCATTGTGAAGACCAATCTAGAAACATCCCACCTTTTCAATATAATGAGTTTTAAATAATTGTTCAAATCATTATAGCTTGGTGAAATATATAGAATAGTCCAACACCGACCTTCCCTCCAACTACAGATGCATAAACAAGTGAGATTCTTCACCCCTTAGCCTCTAGGGATAGAAATGGATCTGGAATACTGACATTATTTCCTTCTATGATTTCCCATCCCACATCATATATTCCTCTACCATATCCTTACAATTATTGGATGGCTCACAAAACATAAAAGAAGAATTATTCCCCTTTCTATCTATGGGTGTCTCGAGATTATAGATGATCATCTAGACTAAATCAATTCAAAACTCTTCTACTTGGTGTCCTCTTCACTAGTAAAAATTCATAGATACAATAGAAGAATCTCCTTTTTCACCTCATACATCAAATTAATGGTACAGAAAATCTCCCATTCAATAGATCATATGAACTTAAGGATGATTTTTCAAATATATACAACCATTTACCATTCAGGAATGACTAGAAGCTCCAATTTAGCCACATTAGGAGCATCTTTTTTCTCACCCTCTTAGTTCTCAATTTAAGGATCAGGAAGATGCATTTTTTCCAACAAGAAAAATAGACATATTAATGAAATAGATAATAACAATTCCATCATTAATAAGTGACTACAACATAGAACCATTGAATCTTGTTATCTCTAAATATAATTTAATGGTATTTTATCATGACATGCCAATTCATTTTTTTTCAAGTGATTCATATATCTTATATCATAGATTAAAAGGAAAATATATGACAAATGAAAAAATTGATAACCAACTATTATAAACTATTCAAGATAACATATATCCATATGTAACTTTTATGATGAATTTATTCTCATATCGTGTCATTCCAAGCCAAGTGTAAATTTCTCAAGATATATTAATATCATAAAAAGACCTTAAACAAAATGTGAATCAAAAATGGTTAAATAAGATCAATTATAACAAGAATACAACACAAAAAACTATAACATCCCTAGGCACTCAGATTCACTACTTTTGATGGGTTAGCTACTCCCAAGTACCAGATCATAACCACGTTACAACCCAAAGTAGTCTCCTTTATTCCATTATGAAATAGTAAAGGATAAGAAATGAAAAACATCTCATTTAAAACAACATTGTAATGCCTGTAGATCTGAAACACTCTCACGAGGAAAAAAAGGGTTGGTCAGAAGAACTCAAGTGCATCTCCCCATGTTCGAGAGGCTATTGACTAGATGTAGGGTGTGTACAATATAATGGGGAGACTATACTTCAATGTATTATATGTCATAGAATAAGTAAACCATATAAATAAAATTGTTGACATAACATAATAAAACAATAAGAGATAATTGAATAATATAATAAATAATAAAGGATTAATTTAAGTTTATACTATAATGTATATAAATGACTTGAAAGAAATAATAAAAGTGAAAAACATACAAAATTAAATAATGAATTTAGAAGTCACCAGTACAGAATCCCACATCGGTCCCACATCCAAACTCTGACCGAGCCAGCAAGCATGAAATCAACAACAATGCCATTTTCACTTTTCTGAACCTACATCCACATAATCTTCTTGTGTTCTAAATGGTGGCCTATATAGGGTGTCCATATATTTCTGTTGGTTGACCCCACCATGTCAAAAATAACCAGTCGGATAAGATGTGTCTGTGACGAATTAATACAAATGTGTTTTGATAAATTAAACAATAAATAAAATTAAACAACTACTTGGTTTGAATCCATTATTGAATATATTTGAGCTTGTCTTATGACCATACTAACCGCCACCATATAACCATGGTATTTTAACAATAACTAGGATCAACACCCTATAATCATTATAGTAGCAGGGTAAATTCCCTATAAGAATTACAACATGGGACTAGGAAATACCCTCTCCCTATAAGAATTATAATATAAGATTGGGATGAAGTGGTTCAATATCAGAAACACAACATAATGGTGTGAATGATATAGGGAAAATAATTCCATATAATCATTTCATCATTGATCACAAGTACTATCAAACAACATGGATATCATTACATCACATTATAAATCACAGTGGATAATTATAAAAATTACAATTTATATTTTATATACCACATTCCATTAAATCAAAATTGATTAAAAGTCATAACAATTTGTAATAAGACACTAAATATGGATTTTAGGTTAACAAATAACCTAAGGTATCATTAAATGGTAAATATAGTTTAAACTAATAACCAATTCAAATAAATTCACGGTTCCCTCACACCATATGAAAAATAAGCAATGTCAAAAACCAATTGAGGCAAATAGAATACAGGGAAATTATCTCAATATTTTATTAACTGGTTTGGGAACATGTTACATTGGAATAATAACAATATTTAATAAACCTAGAAATTATCAATCCATAGGGTTAATATTTAGACCCCTACTTCAAATTAATGTTATATAAATTTTTCTAATGGAATTTCACCTGAGTAAAAATGTTTATATGTTAACAAAAATTATCCTTGAAGAAAAGTGATCAATATCAAAATGAAAAAGAAAAACGGTCATAGAATTGCACTACAATGATTGGAGATCCAAGTAATAGAAGGGAGAAAAGAAGACAAACCTAACACAAAAAAACATACTAGGGATTTCCTACACAAAATGAGGTTCATAAGGGAAGTTTGACAGGCCAAATTCACTTGGAGGGTTAACTATGGTTGAGAGGATAAATATATATTGGAATAGAATAAAATTCCTTTGGTCATCATACATTAAAATTGTAGGATGGGGAATTGTACGGTGTATAATGTTGTTACATGCGGTGAAATTTTTTTTACTGGGATATGGAAAAAAACTAATTTCCTTGGACTATTTTAATTAAAACACCCCAATGTTACACATCTGTTGTTCCATTTACACGGTGTGTAAATGTTTTGCAGATGGGTTTTCATCCCATTTTCCATTTAAACAACCCAAACAACATTTAAATATTCTCAACATACCATTTACCGATGCTAACACATATCCCTTTTAATTTTAGACTCCATAAATTCAAATAAACATATATAAATGATATTTAGGTTATTTTAACGCACAATGGTTCTTTGTCCCTGAACAAGATTAAACCCCGAAGACTCTAACAAATAACTCATAGAGGGTAGTACCTCGAAAAGAATAGAATATTATAGAATGTAATTATTTTTTATCATTAATGAATGAAAAAATATTAAATTATATCATATAACATAATAATATATATATATATATATATCATTTAACTGATGTGTCGATAAATAATGAATCACATAGCTTTACGGAGGAGGTAGTCCAAACCTACACACGAATAATAGTATCATATTTTATTTCATGGAAATATATGAAGGTAAATGTTATATTATCAATTCATAATGATAAATGTGTGATGGATATCATATTTATAAATTGATTACAACATTATATCTCAGCTATGAGAGATAACTATGGAAAATGAATTGCATCAGCTTGTATGGTGGTATTCCACCGTACACATGAATGGTTGTTTTGTAACCCATAAGATTAATGAAAATATGGACATTATGAAATAATTTAACTTAAAATACACTCATATTATTTTGGGTATTGTTTTATTAATTTTATCTTGGTTGATTAAAATTTGAAATATTTATATGAAGAAATATAACTAATACATGTTCTTAAAAACTATACCCCATATTTTGGAAATCACCTTTTATTAATACCTTAATAACTAAATGAATCATATTATAAAAAAAAGATTCATATATAGTATGGAAAAATATTTTTTCAAGAGATTTGGAAGGATATTAGCTGGACAAAATAGATTTTTATCTTTGAATAAATGATAAAAACATTACACCATATAAAATATTGGGGTGGGGAAATTGTGGGATTTATTAAAATATTGTTTTAATATCAATTGATTTTGTTGTCAAAATGGATTAAAATTGACATGATTTGAAGATAAGATGGGAGTTGGTGCCAATAATATCATCCCATGAATTTTGGATATTTATATATCACATTTTATCCCTTGACTTAAGGTATTAACCACTAGTTATCCATTTTCAAAGATACCATGAAACCGAGGAGTTTATAATATTTTTCGGCCAATATGGTTTCTATAATTACACATAATGGCAATAAATGGACCATGATTGATGTAATAAACCATAAACTCCTTAATTATACGGTGGTACATTTTATTTTAATTTTATATTATTTAATATAATATTATTTTTATAAAATATCAATAATATCAGTTATATAAATATTTATTTACATTGAATTTTTTAAAATCATGAAAAAAATTATATTAAAATATATTATTTGAAGAAAAACAAAATAATCAATATTTATCTATAAATTTTTTAGAAAACCTTAATATTTTCAAATTATTCTACTTTTAATATTATATATATAATTTAATTTATTCTATAGTTAGCTAAATAACTACAATATAAGTATTGTAGTAGAATTGTAGTAATAATAACTTAATTAAAATTTTAATTAAAATTAATATTATTAATATATATATTATATCATTCAAAAAAATATTTTATAATTTAATATAGACTATGATTATTCCCCTATTAAAAAATATTATATTTATTAATAATATAAGTGTGATTTTTTTATATATCATTAAATAAAATATTAAAATGTTGTAATGAGATGAAAATGAAATATACTGGAAAAAAATATAAATCATGGATGTATATGAATGAAATTTCCAAAAAAATAAAAAATAAGGAATCTTATAGGGTCATTTTATAGTCGTTATCATTTAATTTATAACATTAATTATCTAATTTACCATTTACCATAGTAAAACAATTTTTAATGTTACTATTCATGTTGAAAAAAAATAAAAGGGTGTTATTTTAAAAAAGGTTTACACCAAAGTTCCATATATGGTATCCAATTTCAAATATTACAAATTAATAATACATATAATATATATAAAAATTAAACAATAAAAATTAGATGAAAATGGTTTTTTAGAAAAAATTATTTATAGTGTAAATATTATATTAAAAAAATTTCATGTTTAAAATTAATTAAACATACAATAATTGGATTTTTTTTTAATAAATATAGACTATTTAAATTTTAAAATAAATAAAATATATATTTTAATCATTTAAATATTATAATATAAATAAACATTTAATTAATACATATCTGTTTCACTATTCATTGAGAAGAGAATCATTTCATAAATTTATGAAACATTCATCATAAGATAACTTTTAAATGGTGAATGTAAAAATACTATTCATTTTTTTGAATTAAAATCCTAATATTTTAAAACTAAGAATTTAATTAAAACAAGATAATGTCTGAAAATCCAATTTGGTTGGAAATAAATATATATTCCATTCAATTGTAAAATTTTATAATATTCTATTATTAAATACTGAATATCTATTATGTTAAGATTACCTGGGATGTTACATCCATCATAATTTTAGAAAAAAATCATCATAATTTAATTTAATTATTAATCAAGTTGGGATATCATTCCCTCATAGTATTTTTAGATTCTTATGATTCCTCTTTAAACATATTGTTTATGCACGAAACATTAACATAGTGAATTACCTTGTACCATAAAATTTGATATATGTGGTCAAGAATTGGTACATTAATTTTCTCATATGATTGATTATCTTCTAACTGAACTACCTCATGGCCAAAACATGTGATGAATCCGAAACCTAAATTCATAACATTAAAACATGAAAATCATTTTCTTCTTGTGATATTTTCAGACGCAAAGATAATGACTGAGAAACTGATTCTACAATCTCTAGTATATTATATAGTAAAGTTACCCATAGACTAAGATTCACCGATTTACCAAAATATATATCACTTTTCCATGGAAATACATTGTAAAAAAATTATCACCTACCTTGAAAGAAATCTATTTTCTCTAGTCATCTGCATAATGTTTCTAACTAAACATAACTTAACTCATATGATTTTGAATTACATTAACCATATACACTATTTACTATACAAATATGGTCACATAAACATTCATTTACATATTTCATCACAAAATATTGAGTTTTGAAGCACTTTAAATATAGTGCATCAAAAGTTTGTATATATATATATATATTAGAATGAATACTATAATTATAATAATACTCATATACAGAAACATTTTGGTCCAAAAAATCTTGGTAATACATTTAAAATGGAAAAATTAATTCCCATTGTCTGAATTATATGTTCAGACTATCAATTAGTCTGAGGAAGAAAGGATTTTTTATAATTTAATTCAGTGCCAAATAGTTTCTGAATTTCTTTCTAAATATTTAGTGAGAACATGGTATCATGTTCAAATACAATGGAGTGATAAATTCTATGTATCTAAACTATCAAATTGAGTTATATTCTATAATTATGATCCATAGGCATTTTATCTCAAATGTGAAATAAATGAATAGATTCAGTTAATTAATCAATATCAAAAAAATTAATATTAAATTTAGATTTTATTTGTAAGCCAATAATGAAATCCACAGACATAATTTTCCCATTTACACTATGAAACTACGGAAGGTTAAATCACAACATTTAGTAATTTTATTACTTTTGTAAACAACTGAAAATTTAAATATTTCTTAAAAACGTCCTCAATATCTATTTTCATTCCATCCCACAAGATATACAGTAAAAATTATTTATACATTTTAGTAATTTTATGATGAATAAAAATGAATAAAATATGAGATTCAATAAAAAAATTCACTTCTAATAGGAAACACAAGTAACACATAGTCTCTTTACGAATATCAATACACATTTTTTTTAAAATTAAATACATGAAATATTCCCATTTCAACTAATTCCATATTTTCATATAACTCATTATATTTTTTTGGATATTTCTTATTCCTTTATGAAAGTGAAAATTAAAATGACACCTGAATGAAGAAATATATTTTTCCTTCATCCACATCATCTAGTAAAAAATTAAACAAATCACTTATCAAAGGTTCATGTTTTAATCTAACAAGGTTGAGTTATATTTATTTTTATGAAACAAATATTCAACTGCATTTATTTCATTAATATGAAATGAACTAAAAATTAATAATATTTTTCAATTAAATATATCACTTCTATATTTTTTAAAAATCCTTTATATTTAATATATAATTAAATATTTTATAATACACATATATTTCAACCTTAATTATAAATATAAAAATTATCCAAATATTTTAATCAAACAATATAACTAGTAGGTCATGGTAATGTGTTGGATAATTAATCATTTGTGATAATAATTAATGTGAAACATAAGACATTACCTTATCAATATTCATTATAAAAAAACCATATACTTTTACTAAATCTTTTGGATATTTGAAAATTTAACCAATTTTGAGGTCAAATCCAAAACATGATAATTTGGTAATATTCAATTCTATTCTTAGAGGAATACATCAAATTATTTATTACAAATAAACCTACATTTATTTAATGTTTACTTATATTATGTGCATGATAAAAATGAAATTTCATCAATTAAAAATTGATATCTTCATTATATTCAATGAAAAATTTGTATGTTGGTAACTTTTTGGGTCTTTCCTTCCCATTAACCACTTTTTTAGCGGTATCAGTTTCTATATTGAAAATATTTATGTTGTTTCCATTGAATGAATTATACTAAATCAAAAATTAATAGATTCTAAATTTCACAAAATTAAATAATTTATTTCATGTATTGATGAAAAATCCATATATATTTTTCATGATCCTCATATATTTTGTAATAATTATATCTATCATAATGAAACAGAAAACATATCATAATATTTATGGAAGACCATATTCATATAATCAAAAAATATATTATTATCAATTTTTTACCAAATTGAATAATTGGGAACACATATTATCTTCTATATATTTATATTTATTTAAAATATCATCTTCCATCATGTTCAAGTGGTATTTCCAGGAAGATATATAAAATATAGAAAAATAATGATCTCCCAAGGATTGATCTATAAAATTACCAACATGATTAAACATATACCTATTATAAATATTAATTTTATTAAAATTTATACAATGAATTAAATAACACATGGATCAATCATTCATTATAAAAAATTAAATGGTATAAACATATTTCATTATTCTTGGATTAATAGATCATTTATCAAGAAACTACAACAAATGCTTTATAAATTTTATAATTTCTACATTGTCCAATCAATACAATGTTTTTCAAATTTTCTTAGAATTATTTCCCTATCCGAAACCACATGGTACATCCAATATGGAAATAATCCAAGTCTGACAACCGCAATCCTACCTCTAATAGGCCATGGTATGGTTACTAACACCATGTAGGAAAAATTCTCAAATGGGAGGCCTTTGCCTTAGGTACATACATGCACACACTCAAATCAACAAACCTCTAAATTACTAAAAGGTAAAACAAAACATATTATATATTAATACATTAAAATAAATTCCAAATAATAGTACCCTAATAATATAATGTAATAAATAATGGGAAAAAATACATACGCATCATAGAAGCAACAATTGATTCCAACGAACTCAGAGGGAGGGATTATTTTCTAATGAAATGCCATTATAAATCTCTATCTGACTAGAAATATATATTCAACACTTACTCCAAATATTCTAAACAATCCATAAAAATATCTGTTTTCTACATAAGGAAATATATGTATAGGTGGAACCCAACCATGGGTGATTATAACAATTCCATGTAAGGTGTCATGAAATAACCAATCCTAAAGCACCATGAGTAGTCATATAAACACTATACATTTATTTAAATCATTATATTATACACAATGTTTAAAAACGATAAACAAAATAAACTTATAAAAAGAATGTATTTCATGAAGATTCCAAGAACTACCTTCATATGATCCTGCTTGATATTCTAGTTAACAATCATCTAGGGGAAAACTCAATCTACAAGTCTGATTTACCTATGAGCAACCATTCAAGATGTCTTGCTCATTGGATAATTACATGAAGATGATTATTGTATATTGAGATGTCTCATCTAATATACACACTCAATTGTAATACACATCATTATAAAAATATATATCAATAAAAATATGAGGGAAACATATAGGTCTTCAGTGTGTACCAACAACTAGATATAGAATAACATACTATATATTAGATTGATGCTTGAGTAAATATTTTCAGGGAAATTAATCAAATCTACTATGGTGGAAAAAATATAGTGTATCACACCCAGATAAATATGTTATATTATGAAATACATTAGTGAAAAAAAATCATAGGGGGTTTTACAATCATTGGATGAAGATGTGATGCAACATAATGACCTCATTGGAATAGAGCACGTGAACACACGTAATCAATAAAACAATATGGAATCATTTAAAATCTATCAATGATGATCGACTATGAATAATAAGTATACTAGAAAATCTTATAAAGAGAACATGATATTTTCATTAAGATACACAATATGTCTCCCTAAACCATTTATTTCTATTACATCACACTCACACAACATGTATTTCTCCAGAATACCTGATGTATTCCAATGTGAATGAGACATGTCCTTATGGGTACTCAAAAGGATTCATTCCCATTTCAATTTATTTAAACACATTTCTATGTATATGTAGATGCATGATGTCTAGGGATTTGGGCTAGATATAATTGTGTCTTTAGCCCATGTCTGTGTATTTCTTAAGTACACTGCTTTTGAGGACACATGGTCACAATGACTTATACTATATTTAACCTGGAAGCTGGTTTGGTAAGGGTCACATGGATTTTGACACATGTGACATGGAATTTGGAACATTTATATGATAATAAACACTAGCACCTCATTGACCATACTATAATTCTTATGTTCTTCTATACTACCCATTATGTATTTGGGGTTCTCAAATAATTAAATATTTCCACAGGAGGATTTTTTTAATTCCTCACAAAATGTATTTATCAAAAATTCATTCCCCAAATGAGTGTTATAAAATTGTAATATCCTTGATCAATATTAACATATGTATTCTGGCAATACGTGACGCTTGATAAATGCTTAGTTTTTCACGTTATCACTACTGTACACAAAACTCGAATCACTGGACACTAATCCAACCTTGATTTCCTATATTTATCATGAACATTGATCACATAAATAGTTAAAAATATATACTTATGTAAATGATCTATTTTATAAAATATCAAATGTTAAATGATATGTTTCCTGGAATTCATCGATCTATTGGCCAGATGAAAAATTTATGGTGGACACATGTTGAATGTTAGAAGAAAACTACAAAAACAAAAGATAAGCACAAGACCTAGTCCATATCTCTGATTTCCCATGATCAATATTCATTTGAATTGTGAATTTATATCCAATGGTAAAAAAATATTAATAATTTTACAAATCTTAGGAAAATTACACACACCCACAAAACAATTGAATAGAATTTCAATCAATTAGTTGATGTGAATTTTCTTTATCATTGGATAATAAAATGAGAGACTACACCATAGAAAAACACAATATATCTCAATATTAACCAACCACTTGTGATGAAAATTTTAACTTTTATTTCACTGGTGATATAAAAAATAAGTTTTAGTAAAGGCAATCATCATTTATCAATTAGGATCCACTATGTCTTCCAATTTTTTCTCCAACAGTTCATCTAGATCTCAATGGTTTTGTAGCCAATCATTGATATCTTATCTTTACATTATATTAATAATAAGTAATTAGGAGGTTTTATCAGTAAAGATATATTTTCAATTTTAAATAGTTTTATTATTATTCACTACTAAAATAGATTTGATCCAAACAACCAATGTTGAAACTTATTATACAACATATAGGGTAAATTATACATAATAAACTCAATGGTTGTCTCAGATTTCCAATCCAATGATCCATTTAATATTTATCACACTTCTTATAAATAATAGCACAATAATTAAATTAATATATTTTATATTTTTATAATATCAATTCTGGCCTCACCATGACTTAGATTCCAATGTTTTATCAGTGCATGGCTCTGTAAATGTTGATAGAAATATTTGAATGAATTAAACCAAATAAAGTATAAATTTATTTCTACAGACCTTAGTGGATCTTAATCTTGAAAACTGAAAAAACTACTCATAATTGATGATACTAATCTCTAATTATTTCTCCCACTACCACGAGATATCCAAAAGGTTTCTTATGATACCCAAAACATACACCCAAGGAAACAATAAACAACAAAGTGCCTTCTCCAGTAGATTCTCAAATCCATCAGCTCATTTAAATTTATCTACACCATTCATGAAATGATTATATAGATCGATATCTTGAAAATAATTGTAAATTTATTTCCAGTTGTATTTAATGTGGATGACACCAATCATCTATACTGACATTAGTCAGGAATCCATGAGGTACACGGCTTGCTAATACTAATAATGTAGTTGGAAGAAGGGCCTATGAATTCCCATAGATAGCCTACTACCCCAAATAATGATCCATATATCTTTACATTTAATTTCCCCATATGATTTTTTATTGGAATCATTAATCCAATGGTCATTACCCATCAACTTATAGATGAAAGACACCCTTGATGACTATTTTTACCAACATGTATTAATATAAATGTGTTGTATCTCATTAGATTCAACTAGTACAATGATGACATATAGAGTCTCACGAAAATTCCCCCCAATGGTGATAAAACATTAGTGGATTGGATGCTATTATGATAAAAAAAATCTGCAAAAATGGTAGATTCTCGACCAAGCTATGTTTCTTAACCATCATAAAAAAACTTGAATCATGTCCTCCAAAACATGAATAGTCCACATTAACATGATATTTGATCAGGGAAAAAATCATTCTCAATTACATCCTAGTACCCAATGGCTAAATAAAATTATTTATAATAATTACATATTGCAATAATTTATGTTTTCAATGATCATGAAGGGTTTTATATGAAGATGAACTACCTTATGGAGACACATGCATCCAAAACTCTACACAGGGTAATATTGTTCTTCACATATAGATATATGGGACTATTATTATTTAACATGAAAACTATTTGAAACTGTTATAGTTCCACAACAATTGTAATGTATCCCAATACATCTTTTCCACTATCTGTTATAATGAAAATCTATAAAACCACAATAGATAGTCCTTTTGTGCTGTGACTATTGTCTTTATCTATCTAGGAACATTATTGAGGCACTCCCCACCTTCATAAAATTCACCTAGAAAATTTATATTCGATATATATCCGTGAGATATTTCACTATCAATATCCTCATGTTATTTTTAAATATCTTGTTGAAAACATTGAGGGTAACATCCACTAATAAGAGGTAAACTACAGTATTCTCAAGTGTCCCTTATACACCAACTCAATCACCAATCTCACATGGATTTAATCGAAGAGGGATAATAAAAACTAAACCATGAAGGGTTAAGGGTATTTTCTATAAGTCTAATGACTCATTTTAGAATTAAATATACATAAGGTTATCACCTAGAACTCCAAAACAACAACAGTGGAATTGAAAATACATTTCTTGTGTATCCATAACTGAAATAGAATATGGTGATAATCAGTTACGTAGATATGCTCTGAGATCAAATTTTCAGTTAAGCAGTAGTTTATAAATTCAAATAATCTTGGGGAGGATAACATTCCTTGTGTCATATGGATTAGGTGTTGTCAAAACACAACCAAATTCATGTAATAAATCACCTACTAGTAGAAATACATTGGGTAACACAATTAATGGCATTTGGATTTATAAAGGCCTTCTTATACCAACAATAAATTTTTAAAACCACATACTAATTCTCTATCTCATGAAGATCAACAATATTCTTATGATAGATTGCGAAAAATATCATGGTTTCCCTTGGACTCTAGTAATTTTGATAATAAAATACATAAATTGGGTTGTTTGAATTTTACACCATGAGGGATGGTTTCCTCACACCCCCACTACATCAAGGAACTAATATTTTATAGCATCAACTAATCTAGGGATCCTATGGGCTAATGGATCAGATGTCTTTTGTTTTCTTCTGGAAATTATCTCATCTTGCTCTCTATGGATCCACTACTTATGAACAGTGGAAAACTCCATCCCAAAAGATATAAAAACCTCCATAATCACTAGAGGTATTCATATGAGAATTTATGGTAGGGATAGTGTAAATAATGAGAAAGTGGTGTATGGTATCTCTGCCACAAGGAAAAGATTCTACACAAGGCACTCTTCCTCTCTCTAAGCCTTATGTGAGGAAATATTTAGGATTGTGTGTGTGATCATTTATACCAGCTATAAGAGCCCCCAATAAAAGGGTTCTAGAGAAAAAGGCACTACTATCATCACTAATCATTTAAAATGGGATACACTTTAGAATATGTTACTCCTAACTCCATGTGAAAAAATATAGAAAGGAAATGGAGAAAGAATTAATACATTGAACAATAGTTAGTTCTTCCAGTACATAAAATCCCACTACCATGAATTAATAATTTTACTTTTCAACTAATTTAACATAACCACAGATTTTTATGATTCCTTATTATAAGAAACTAATTGGAGAATCATGTCAAATTAAATCATCCATCAAACTTCGACATAATAATCATTATGTGTATCTAAAAAATAACACAGTTTTTGACCCCTATACATGAAAATCTCCCAATTGGTGTAGATTACTAAATTCATTTGAATCCAATTCTACCTAAAACATTACCATCACTGGTCTCCATAAATACCACATGTAATACTAAAAAAAGATATGAACAAAAAATGGAAAATATTGGGTATATATATATTTATGAAATGATTCTAAAATAATTTTAATGATCATAGATCATAACCCAAAACAGTCCAATTCCATAAGATACTCAGGTTCCTGGACACTAGGATCACAAACCTAGGGTTTTCAACCTTGGTGGTGGTGGTTCGATGGATACATTAACCAAAAATATCTATAACATTTTACTACTATATTCTCAAATAGTTTTATCTTCTTATGAGGTCAAAAAAACTATCTATAAGACACAAACTAGATGGATTGGACAACCAAACAATATATTTTCTCTTTCATAACAGGAAAATAGTTCTATAACCATTGTGGACTAAACAGCCCTTGAAGTCCCAATGAATAACAAAACCATTTATTTATTAATTTGTATCACACATCTATTGTAGGTGGGTCCTTATAACCACGAATCCCATGTGGTCATAGCACTATAAAATGATAATTCATGCTTGACCCCTATACAGTATTATGAAACACATAATGTGCCATTCAAATCTCTATCTAACATGACACATCCATCTGAACCCAAGATGGTGGTTAAAAAACTAATCAAAATGTGAATGTACAGCTTCTTAATCATGTTTAGGAAAGGTCACATCATGGATAGGCTCCTTCATAGAGTCCTGATCACTCATCAGTTCATCTTCTCAAATCATCTATGAATACCTCACATCTTGTTATTATGAATACTTCTTGAAATAAGAAAACATGTATCACAATCAATTAGTATACCTATGGATTTGACTCAAGTAGTAAATTGAATCCAAAACATATTCAAATATGATTCATGTAAAATTGTTTTATCCGCAACAAGTTCCAATATGTGATGTGTCAACAAGAATATTATTATATAGATATTGAATGGATAAATCGAGCATTTCACCAATACTTGAGTCGCTAGTCTGAAATCCAAACATGAAATTTTTAAACATTATTTCCCTAGATCACCAAAAAACCTCAAAACTAGAAAATCTCCAAATATTGGACCTAATATTGAATCCTACCTCACATAACACTCTCTCAAGAATCAACTCATTCAGGCTCACATAGATAATGATGAACCAAGGGTAACTACCACAAGACACTATATTATAGGCCATGGGTTGGTGACTAGTGATGAGTAGTAATGAGAACTAAATGTGAGGCCATATCCAGCATAATCCGTAGTCACACTCGTATCATCATGCCCATAAAATGATTAATGGAAAAATAATACCGATAAAAATGATTCCATAGATATAAATCACATATTTAGTGAATGAATATAAACTATTGATGTGAAAGTGAGGCCAAATTCCCGCCCATCGAAGAAACTAAAAATGAATCCAATGTTCTCATGTTTTGGGAACTATTATCAAATGAAACACTAGTATACAACATGGTCTGTTTAGCCCAATATATTCTCCACCAAATCCCTATCCCATATGGAATATATAAAAAGGTCTCTCATTTACATATGACATTACATATGTGAGCATAGAACATATAGGGGTGGTATAACAATACCCTATAGAACATAAAAAATAAATAATCTTAAAAATCAAGAGTAGTAAGATAATCACTACACCTGGCTTTCATTAAATATATGAGACCTAAAAATAAATAAGAATATAATTGATATACTCAAAAAAGGCTTTGAGGGATGATGGTATCAACAACTAATTTCCTACGATCTTTTTTTAAGATTCTGGGTAACACCCATCTGGATAAGCCTCACTGTACATTAATTATTTCACTGATGTCATACATCTGGGATGTAATTCTCATTAGATATATAAATGAAGATAAAATACTAAACTAGTAGGTATCATCTATTATACACACATGATCTGAATACATCTCATCATAAAAACAAATTTCTATAAACAGATGACAGGTCAAGCACATACACAGGTTGTATACCAAGGACCAGATCTTGATAAACCTACTATATAGGGGATCAATTCCTATATAAAGTTTGACATGATGATTCCTGGATCCAAAAATAGGGAAACATATGATATAGGACCATACCAAAGGATAAGGGTTATACAATGAACTCTATCAATGAACAATTCCAGAGAGGGGTCAAAATACACAGATGAGTGCATGACGCCACATAGTAACCTCATAGGAATGAAAAAATGGATCAAACTAAAAAAATACTATTCTAAGTGGTAACACACATTCCCATTATGAGGATTAAGTGAGTTGAATGGGATCTCTAACATGTCTTTGAAGTATTACATGCTGAGGCCCTTGGTGAATATGGTGTGTCTAACTCAGCTTGTAACATTATATGCCTCACATTCAAACAGAATGCACTTTTTTATAAAGCATGATGCATCCCTAAGGGAACAAAATGTTAATATGTTGAGCTAGAAATTTGCATGATTCTATCTCATGACCATGTATTGTGACTCGTGTCCCTAAACGTCTCCTCATAACGAAATTTATAGATCTGGGCTGGCACATGGAAAGACATATTTATATCACTATGTATTTCTATGTAAATGATATGTGTGGCCACATGGCTACTAGGGTGCATAATATTGGTACATTATGATATTTTTGGATAGAGTCACATGGTGTGTGATACTTAAAATTGTGTGGAAATCCTATCACTTTATATAATGGACTATATGACACCTGCCCTACCACAATACATGATGTAATGTTTGGGTTTTTAGAGACCCTAAATGTTTTTCATGTAGCTTTTCCCACTCATCTTTATATTTATTTGAAAATGATTCATGGAAAAAATCATGAATTTATCAATGAATTCTTGTGTATGATTATTTATATAAGAACATCATGCATACCCACCACTTGGGAAACACTTGTCATCCCTCATAGTTAATACTACATTCCAAACAAGAATGATGGGTCTTATATTTGACCCTGATTTCTCAATGTCATCCTGCACATTGAACATAACCATGATCCCAAATCATGAACCATGTAAATGTTCTATTTTCTATATATCTTTTGTGAAATGGTTTTTATTACTATTCTACCATTAGATGAAGAAAATAAATGCAGATGATGGACATTCATGGAATAGAGGTGAGAAAAACCACAAAAAAACTAGATGAGGAACAAACCTCGTGATGTTTTTGGAATTTCTTTTATCTTTATCTATTATAATAATGAAAAAATATCATATTATAAACCACAAATAATGATTCCCTATGTCCGAGGGAAAATAACCCATAACCATAATGTGATTTAATCATAATTTGTTTTGTTTGATTTGATGTTGGTTAATCATGGGGAAATAAAATGGGAAAATAAATCGTAGAATAAAACAACCTACCTTTTCATGGATTAATTTTTTTTTGAGGAATGATCACACATCACTTTCGATGGTGATATCTATAAGTTATCATGTGGTAGATGATCCTTAATTATTTTTCAGGATCTGTTGCATATGTCAAAATTTAGACTAATTGTTCTTTTATGTATCCTAAGTTATGTGGATAATCCCAAATATCTTTTTTTAACTGCATATTCATATATATAAATTTAGATTCCTCATCCATGATAAATAATAATTTAACTCAATTAATTTATTTTATTGCTTACCACTACAACAGATTTCAACCAAATGATCAATGATGAAAAATAATATGTTTCACCAAGGCTAAGTCCTATATTGTAGACTGAATAGTCAAATTATAATTCTAATTCATGTATCATTTTAATATTTATTCAAATTCATCTAAATAATTAGGTGTTCATGGCATTAATATATTTTATTTTTTTGATAAAATAAGTTATAGATTGATCTAGTTAGTGATTACAATATCCTCTTAGAACAAGGATCCATAAATACCGATAGTGATATTAAGGGTATTAATAATATATTAAAATGAGGAACTAATTTAATATAAAATACATCAACAAAATTTCGTATAAAAACTAACCACCCATTATGAAAAACGTCAACGTTTTATTTTACTATCAAAACATAATTAATCTGAATAGATGATGATATGTAATTAAATATATGAATTTCTTATTAACCCAGGTCCAAAATAGTTGAATATATTATAAGGAATTTGAATTTTTGTTACCGACCTTGTCAAATCATAAATCAAGACTCAGAATAGAGTTATAATGGTAGAAATGTCCAAAACAATTATATGAATAATTATTCGCATGAGGTATCAGAAGTCTTCCGATGAGAATTATAGGTATTGGGTTATGTTTTAATAGTATATGAGTTTTCTTGAATGAGTGCATGGTTTGGTGTGCACATATTATGAGAAACTATTTGATTCCGTGATGGTCAATATATTTTTTGATCACTTAAACAATTTCATCATTTAATATTGTGGTTTAATCATGGTTTGAGTTAAATTATGTGAAAAATAGTGAGAAATAGTTCATGGTGGAAGAGGGTATCGGCTATGGTTCCCAGGCTAATAATAGATTCAGAAAAACTTTGTACCTTGACATATAAGGGAGATAGTGCATATTACAAGGTTTTCAGATGTTTTTTCAAACCATATGGCCTAATAATGTGATAAATGGGTGTTAAAATGGTGGTTTTTATGGTTTCCAGTTGGTTGGGACAACCATGTGGTGAAACCATGCATATTGGGGGCCTTTGATAAATCCAACAACATATTGGTTGAATGATTTGAAAATAAATGTGGCTAAAACATAGATCTACTCATAATCTCACTTAAAGAGAGGATTTAACCAAAATACCCTCTCAGTAATTTGAGTTCTTCCACCCTAATTCTCCCCCATTTATATATAACAATCAAGGGGGGTGGGGGTCCCAACCCTCTTTCTCCCACTTCCCTTACACCTTGGGGTACAGTCATGATGATTTCATAGAGTTTTAGGTTAGTTCTCTTCCATAAATGGTTTTTTGGTATTTCTATTTTATTTTAAAATAATTTTTTGGTTCTTTATTTTATTTGTCGATAATTACATGGGTTAATGGGTGAATCAACCACTTCATTAGGTCATTTTGGTTTTCATTAGTAGAGAATATCATGTGAATAATTCCACAAATCATGGCATAGAGTTTCATCAACCCATCTGACCATAGTGGATATCATTTTTATTTTACTAATTATATCAATATTATTAATTGTGTAAATGGAATCTCAATGTAGGCCATTGTATGGGAATGGTTGTGGTGGTCAATTTTTACCACCCATGGTGGTTTCTTGGGTTTTTTAGAAGATTTGATCTCTGAGTAGTGGGGATTAGGCTTGGTGATGCCTTGAAAAGGCCATTGTGATTTGAAAATATTTTGTATGGATTTGTTCATGTGATTGGTGGCATAAAATCATTTCATGTAGTCCTCTTAATTTATTTTCATGATAATGTGTTGTTTTCCTTAAATCCCATGAGGGTCATTTTTTCATCCTTGGATTATGTAATGTAGTTGAGTGATGAAACTAACTATATTTAGAACATTTTGTGGTTTGATTAAGTAAAAAACAATAATGGATAAAAAATGTAAATAAATGTTTGTTACTTTCTATGAGATAAAGTGTGGGATTTATGGGTTGAGAAATATGAAGTTAAATTGGGTCACATTAAATGGTTTTTAGATATGTACCTTGATTGTTGACATGGTTTTCGGCTTCAAAGGGGGGAATCTATGTTTTGGAATGAGTTGTTGTCCTCTATGTGGTTTTCATGAATGGATTTATAAATTAATATAAAAATTTTGATTTTAAATTGGTGTGTAGTTTCCTTTTGTAAAAATACATTACTGGATCTTTTGATGGTTCTAAAAGACATTTTTTTTATCTGCCTTCATTTTCTATCTAATATAATGACCTTTGTTTTAATAATGGTGTTTTTGAAATGAATACAGAGCATGGTCTGTTTATTTTATTTTGGAATGTGAAATAGGGTTGGGCTTTATTAATGTTTGTTTTGGTTTCGAGACCTATAAGGTCCTTATTAAAAAGGTATAAAAAGGTTTTATTATTACAAGATCTGTATAGTCATGATGTTGAACCATTGTATTTACGAAATGATGTAATTATTTTGGTGATGGAATAAAGCTCAATGAATAAGTAGTATAATATACAGTTATTGTTTCAAACCTATGCTTTTGATAATAATAATATACTTCATGGTCAAATATCTATACTAATTCTCCAGGAGTTGATGGAATACCATGTGATATATTGTGTTACAATGATGATCTTCCTCTTTGGCATGTCATATACAAATTATGTAGGCACCATCGATGACATATATGGATGGATTCTTGGCCAATGCCTATGAGAACTACCATTATGTTCTGTGATGGGTTTGGAAGTTAATATTTTTAGTATTGGTACCAATAGATAGCGACAATGTTGTGTTTTGGAAGGAGGTTCCTTTAATGTTCAATTTTGATGTTTATATTTGATATAGATTTCAGACAAACATTCTATGCAATTATGGCCCAGGTATATTAGATTTGTACTAATAATGTAGGTTCAATGAGTCCGTGAGATGAAAAAATGTTAACAATCATACCATAAATTAAATTTATTAAGCTCAAAGGTTATTATTTGGAGGATTGGATTATGTCATTTCATGTTATATTGGTTTGTCTTTCCTCATATATCCCTTGGGCTAGTGGGAACTGTATGTGTTGTCTTGTTCATTGTCTTCAATCTTTTTTTTACTATTTATTTATTCCACTATCAATATAAATATAATTCTACTATTAAGTGAATTTATTTTATACATAATGGGGTTAGATTAATGGGTTGTACTCACACACTTTTCAGACCACCACTTCTCATGGTAACCCAAACATCTCTCACATGACTATTCAATGCATTGGATAAGGATGCAGGCTATATATGCATCTTTTATAGTCAAACATGAAATTTTGATGGTCTTTGGTGAGTCGGTGAGGCTTATCTTTTGTTCTTAGTCCGGACTAGTGTATTTATTTTGTGAATTTAATTGTATATATTAGGTCGTTCCAGTGGGATACTAGTATTTTATGTATGAAAAACCATTCTGGGTCTTACTTTGTCTCATTTTATTTTATTAAAACGCCTATATTTTAGGTAAATTATTCTTTTTTATGTTCAGTGATGTCTTTTTTTCGGTTATTTATTTTTAATTATGAACTCTGATATGAAGGAATATTATACTCATAGTACCATCTTATTCCCCTTTCATGATTTGGAAGCCTATGAAATATGTGGTGGCCTTCATCAGGTCAGGTGATGAATCAACTCATAGAACCTGTTTAGTGGCTCGTAGGATGGGAAGTAACAAAGTGGTTCAAGACATCTTTTTTCCAACGATCCATCAATTTGGAATTTGTTATATAGGATATACAAGAATGTTTCATATATTTTGATGTATATTAGGCTGGTAAGTCTTGAAAACTAGTTCTGATATGAATTCCTAGTTACTAGGTTTGGGATGTCTGGTATAGTATATCATGTTATAGTTATATATACTTTTCTCTTTGAGCTTCACAGATGTTATTTTGATGTGATGATTTACAGAGATTTTTGGACCACATACCATTGTATAAATACTCATGAATTTGTATTTAATCTTGGAATATAGATGCAAGAGGCATATCATAACTCATGATTGGAACATATGATGCACATGTTATTGGAATTATAGTTTGTAATTTTATGGATTTATTTCGGATGGTAGGCTTTGTTTACTATGGTGATATTATTGGCGATGAGGATGCATGTTTTGTCCTCTTGCATGGATGGTACAGTGACATGATGTGTGCGTATTGTATATGTTTGGGAAAATTTCACCGCCTTGTGGGTGGTTTTTGTTTGAGGTCGATTGAATGTTTGGGTCCTCAAGAAAAAAGGTCCAGTTTACATATGCTCTTATTGGTAGGACACCCAAGTTATTGGACTATGGATGGAATATGATTACTTTATGGAATGAGGCCCAATAGTGATTTTTACTACAAGTTGATGTCATATGACTATGATACATGTGAAATCATGATTCCCCATGTGTTTTGGCATTTTAAAAGATATCATAGATCATGGGTGGTCAGATCTAGTGACATTTTGGTGTTACTCTTGTTTGTTGAGATGGTGTTATGTGGCCTTTGGGGGAGACCCATTAGGGTAGTTTTGAAGCCTATGAGTGCTCTAGTATGATATAAATAGATATGAATGATTTTTGACATTTTTTAGTGGTGTAAAAATGGTGTTACATAGTATGTTGATTAGGAAAGATATATGACTCTTGTATATATGAAGAAGCACATGTGTGTCACTGGTTGAGTTTGATCGATAGTTTCAGGAGGGAAAACCTCATTTGAGTGACTAAATCAGGTATTAGTGGTGATTATTTGTTTTTCTAGATGTTACTGAGTTATATCTAGAGAAAAATATGCTCTTAATGAATTGTGGGTTCATGTCGATGATTTTTCTTCTACCGAGGACAATGCATGAATGCTTATTTTTTGTATGAGTCATAAGGGTGTGTCCTTTTCTCTTGAAATGGGAAATTCATGTGGTTATTTTGTAGAATTATAACTATTATATTTTTAGGGTAGGTCCATTTTGGTTCTTACCATGGTTAGCTCCGATTACATATTGAGTAACGTGGTGAGAGAATAAATGTTCTTCATGAAATTCTTGAAATAACACTATGGTTTTTAGTGATTAAGCAAGTGGTTCAAGTTTTTTGAGTTTCTATTGGTTATTGAACTTACAAATGGTTCTCAATGTTTGGATAAATGGGAATGAGAATTATTCATGAAAAATTGATATATCATTGGACCCAATGTTCCGTGAAAAGAGACTCACTAGTGAGTCATACAGGTTCAGTGGTTGGGTTACACAAGTGTGTGTAACAGTTTAGTTTTAATGACCTGTTGGAGGAATATGTTCTCATGAAACACAATGTCATTTGTTCACTAAATAAAACATTACATGAGTTTACACCAATAATGTTTTATTTGTGTAATCATCTGTGATTGGAATGAAAATTGATATGGGTGTGATGAGGATTATGTGGGTAATGTGGCCTAAGGCATGTGGAGAAGATTTAATTGTCCATATAGTATAGCTAAAATAAGGAATGTATACATTATTATGTTCATATTTTATGAATTTTTAGTATACTTCTAGTTTGGTATTATCATCAAAAAAATTATAACATCCTTCTAGATACAATAATAGAGCCTTAGCTTTACTCCATGCTACTATAGTGTCTTTATGTATGATAAAGTTATTCTGAGGATGTGGTGGTCAAGGAGTGAGTGGATCCGTATGGTTGAGGTCCACCAAACTTGTTTTGTGATTAGATTAATATGATGTATTATATAATTTAAAATATCTTTATGTTCATTCTAGGATACCGAGGATGGGTGATAGTATTGTTTTATTCAATTTCAAATGTGAGAGAATGATCTTGATGGTATTTAGAGTTACACAAGTGAGGTAGTGATAAAAGAACACATGTGGTGTGGTGTGATGTGTCAGTCACTATGATACAAAACTAAGTCCATATTTTTCATGAGTGTGTGGTACTAGATTTTAATTGGACATTGAGAAATTTTAATGTTAGAGAATAACTATTTACTTTCATGCTAGAATTACATTGGTAATTTTGATGGGAAACTAGTTTTAGAGGATGATCAAGCCGAGTGATGGATTATGTTTTGGGGTGGCTATATAATACCTTTGGAATTGAATAAATTTTGATCAGGTGAGATGATTTTGAGATGAAATATGGATTTGAGCACTTTGGGAATGAATCAGATAAGGGTAGTAGGACTAGGTTTTGGAAGACAATGTGGGTTTAAGAGGCTGTAAGATATATTATTTGTGTAGTTTTGGGAATGAAGGGTGAGATTTTTGTTGAGATTGCATTTCAAGGAAAAGTCGCATGGACATAGTTAATTCATAAATAGAAGGTATGCGACTTCTTTAGTTGGTTTTTAGTGACGAGTAGAGCTACTAATGGTGACTATAATTCAAGGAAATAATATGTAGTGGTATGTTTGAAACTATGTTGGGCATGTTACAGGAGCTTGTGTTTGAGGATTTGATTGGATTTTACAATGGTGTATTTTTCAAGCCATAGGTATTAGTGGTTATCAAAAATTCTAATGGTGGGGAGAATTATAGATCCATGGGTGATCTGGTGATTTTGTAACAAATGTTACCATTTTATGGGATATGGTAACATCCATCATTGTGTTTTATGGACATGGTCATTTATTCAATGTTTTTTCTAATAAAATCCCTTGAGATGGAGTTTCTGATTCAGTTGTGTTTTAGGATTTCTATTGCTGGAAGAAAGTGTTGGTTAAAATATTTTGGCAAATATAGGTAAAGTGTTGTAATTTCAGGACCATAGAAACTTCTTGAGTATGATACATGTTATTTTGGGTAGGCTATAATCGCCAAGGTATGTAGGAGTTTAAATTTATAAAAGGAATTATTATAATCGTTACGAGATAGTTCAAATGTTAAATCAAGGTTCTGAATGAAATTTCAAAAGTTAACAGTTTAAAAAGTATTTATTAATAGAGGAATGATGCTAGGTAAGTATATTAGGTGTAAAATGTGTTTCCTAGGATTTATGTTATGTATCATAAGATTTAGAGTTTTATATAATGGTTTTATGGTTCTGTCTGATTTGTTTTGGAGAAACTATGTGACACCTTGATACACATGACATTATTAGTTCACTTTGAACTATGAATAGATTTTTTTGGTTCTTGGATAGTTTATGGAATATAATGTGTGAAAAATGGAGGATTACTATGGGGTTGAGGAGGGCATGAGGTATGTCACATGGGATACAAATGTTTTCAAACAAAAATTGATCCTTTCAATAGAAGAGAGGCAATGCTTACACCATGGTTGGCTTGTAGATTTTCAAACCATGCATCCTAACCAAGATAGGCAAGGGTGTTTGATAGCAGGGGTATTTAATATTCAAAAATGGTTTGAAAAAATATGTTTCCACATCGTACGAGTGGATAGATTTGAATTGATATTACTCCACAGTGGGAAAATGGTTTCGAAAATAGTGCAAACAGACTATGTGGTATGCTATAATTTCATTAATAGACTGATTGTTTTAAAAATAACCTATCATTTTCATTTGATCATCCACCCCCATCATCCCCTATTTGATGCATGAAATCATGGGCATCAAAACCGCCTTTCACAACCTTCAAACATTCTTATTGGGGTTTAATCACAATGATATGTTTTATTTTTAGGTGAGTTATCATCCTTTATTGGTTTTAAATATTTCTATTCTTATTTCCTTTTAATTATTTTGTTCTCAAAATTAGGTTTTGTTGATTATTCCACTAAATCATTATAGAATCGACCTTCTCTCATGGGAGTTTTTTTCATCATTTATAGAGGATATCTGAGATATATTCTTCAGATCGTTACATGGAGTTTCATCAGGGTATATGACCATTTTAAATTTTCATAGTTTTTTAGTTAAATTATTTTAATCTTGTTTTTAAATGGAATACCCTCTTATGGACTTATTGGGGAATATTTTTGGTTCCCTATTATAGAAATTCCATGTTGCTTTCATGATATTTTCATAGGAATGGAGCTTCTACTATGTTTTCGAGCATTATCCCAAGTTGGGGTTTAAGGAATTAAATTGTCATTATTTTTATAATTAATTAATTTTGGTTTCTTTTTTTACAGCTAAGACATGGGACATCAGGATAAGCTTGTCCATGTTATGAGGATCAGGGATAGGGCTTGTACATGCCATGAATAAGCTTCCATGAATCGAAAATGTTTTGGAAGGCTCAACTGATGAGGTCAGTGGTCTAAGAGCTTTAACCATAGTCTTCATAATTTATTTCAATGTGTATCTTGTGTATGTAGTAAATAACATGAGCTCTATGTATTATTCCATTTTTTATGTCATATAGTTTTGTGATGAGTTTGACACGATGAATCCCATTAGGTGGCTTAATTATATTGTAAAAGTGAAAATGGTTATAACATTGAAATAAATGTTTGGGACTTATAAGGAGATAAAATGTGGTGATTTAGGGGTTGGGTTCTATAAAATTCTGATATAGATCTTGAAATGGGTTTTAGTTGAAGGTGTCATGTTTAATAATGGTATTATGTGTAAAATGGGGAATGTTATGTTTTAAAAATTGATAATGTCCTACAAATGTATTATGGAAATGGTTTTATAAATGAATCATAGTTGTGGATATGAATTGATTGAATGGTTTCCTATTGGTGGAAATTAATTGATGTATCTTGTGATTTTTCTATGTTATATGTATTCCAAGTGTCCTTTGTTACATTTAAATGAGAGTAACCCAGGTTTTAAAATGGTATATTTTAAAATTTAATGATGTTGTTTGGTATAGTTTCTATTTAAGTGTTAACATGGTTGGGCATTACTGAGGTATGTTTTGGTTTTAATGTCATTCCAGGACATTATTAAGTGTTAATATAAAGAGTAATTTTTGTTTCAGGATTATTTTGTATATTAATGATGTTGATATGTAGTATTTAAAAAATGATTGAATGTTTTAGGTGCTGGATAAATTATTTGGTCAAATGTAGTTTACTATAAAATATGTTTTCAAAATTTAGTTGTTGAAGATGAATGTATACATCATGGATAATGTTCCCGACCACATTTCTGGGAAACGATGATATACCATGTGGAATAAGGTGTTGTATTGATTCTCCTCCTCCTTGAACTAGTTGAAAATGATTCTATAAGAACACCCAATGTCATGTATGGATGGATACTAGAATGAGTCTCCAGCCACTACTATTAATTACCATGATGAGATTGGTAGACATAATATTTAGTATCGTTACTGATAGTCCAGTACATGGTTAAGAATTGGGAAAAGGTTTCAATTTTGTTGGATTTTTATGTCAATATTTGATTTAAAATTTGCATTGACATTATAGAACTAATGTTTCGTGCACATTTGATAGGTATAGTGAATGTGATTTTTATGCCTCCCATAGTTAAAACAAAAGAGAAAACACTTAATTTAAAACTAATATAAGTACATCATTTATTACAGTTTGCTGGATTGTATTAGGACATTGAGTGTTTTGTTAAATTGCATGTTACCATAGATCTCTTGACCTAATGGGTACTAGATAAGTTATCATGTTCTTTATATTGTATCTATTTTCTACTATTTATTATTTCCACAATCTACCAGCATACACTACTAATGTGAGTAGTATTTTTTAAGACACCATTGGTGGCGTCATACTGAATTTTTCTCAGACCCTTCTATGAAATCCATAACACATTAGTACCATAGTGTCTATCACATTATTTTGTAGGTACAATTTTTTGTTGAGGATCTTATTTTAGATTTGAATGGTTAAAAAGAACATAGTGTGAGGTTCAGCCTGGTATAGAGGTTGTTCCAGGTGAATGTTTTTTTCTATTATTATATGTATGAGGTAGGCCTAGTGGGATATAATTTTTGTATGTATAACTCGGTAGTTTAACACTACAAAATCTCATAATAGATTACAACATAATTTTATTTTAGTTTATTTTCTGTTTTTGTATTCTATGGTATGTATGATGTTTGGTTATTTACATCGGGTTGTAAAATCTGTTTTGAAGGTATTGTATCCTCAATGTATCATCATAAACACTAGTTTCTAGTCAAAAACCTGTGGCTTATCGGGAGGAATTCTTAGTTCCCTATGGTGAACTAGATCGGATAACCAGTTTAATAGATCATGGGTAAAGCCACTATAAATTCATAATTTTATAAAAAAATGATACACATTATAAAATAATACTTATTTATCTATATAAAATAATTTATCAAGTTAAAACTTTTTCTAATACACACCTAGAATAAAATAAAACATTATTAATAGAATTTCAAAATTGTTTCAGGTAATTACTTTCCAAAAATATTGATAAAGTATTCTATTTATTTATGTTTTCATTAATTATTTTCCTAGGTGAAATTTTTAAATGATCTATAGTCTTTTATTGAGGATTAATTTCCAATTTATGATAAAAATTAAATGAAATGAACTTATATGTATAATATGAATCATAGATGAAATTAACAAACTCTGAATAAAAAAATATACTAGTTAGAACATTGTTTGATAGACCAATATCTACTGAAGTAGTTCAATAGGATTTCACCTACCCAATATTCATATCATCTAGCTGCTTCCCATCATTCATATTCTTGTTTATACATGATTATTATTAATGAACCATTTATTTACATTTACAAAATTTAACTACATATTTATGATAAATGGCCTTAACACTACGATGATGTTTTTCAAATAAATTATGATCGATATTCCCAAACATACCATATCATAATCACCTAAAATATATCATAAGGTATTCAATAATTTACTTTCTACCATGACCCTAAAAAATAGAAAATATATTCATCATCAAATTTCTTTAATCCATTCTTCCATTTTTCCTACCAACCAGAACTATTTTTCAGTTGGTTGACAAATACACATGTTCATTGGAAAACTAAAATTTCATATTCTCCACAAATGTAACTAGTTTATCATAATAGTTAAATAATCTTAAATCCAATCCCCTTTGATATTTTGGAAATAATACTCAAAAAAATACTTAGTATTTCTACCAATTTTATTGATAAAATCAGGTTTATAATATCCTAATCAAGTAAAGATTAATTCATATAGGTCTACAGAACCATCCATAATTTTCTTCAATTTCAATAATTTATTTTTTATTCATTGATGAATATATTTGGGAAAATATTTATAAAGAGTCATATTTATGAATTCCCCCCATTCATAGGAATTAATATCCTATATTGATATAAATTTTAGGACCGTTCACCACTACTAGTCAAATTCACATTTAAAATGGGAAATTGTATGTTTTTACTTTTGAAGAAGGAAACATCCCAAGACAAAGAATATAATTTATAGAGGTTAAATACTTCTATAGGTACTATATGGTCATAGGATCCATTAAATACTAGAGGATTTTGTCTCATTAAATGATCCACTACCATCATGTTATTTTTTAGATTATATTGTTTCTCTATATAATGTATACGAAAAAGATTTATTAACTACTTAAAATGATTGCTTATAATAGAAAACTACTATATTCCAATTGGAAACATTCTGTGTTTTGGATTTGGAAGGATTTCATCACCTATGTGCCTTCATACATCATAATTCTTATTTTCCCTGTAGTCCTCCATTTTCAATTGACATGGTATAATGGAAGAAACCTGGTAATCTTCAAATTAAATATCATTTAAATAATTTAATAAAGAAAAATATTATTATGGGTATTATATTAAAATCATCCTATCTCATTATGTTAATAAAAACCATTCTTTGATACAAACTATAAATTTTCGGCCAAAAATTTAGATATTATAGAGACTTAAATGTTAAAATCATTGTCTTACATTCAAAAATATAATTAATGTTACTATATTTAGATATTTATTTCTTAAATTATACATAATAAAACAAAATAAATAAATAAAAAGATGAAACTTTTAGTTAGTATCCATTTCATCCATATTAAAAATCTCGTAAGATGTAACATTTTTTCCTTTCATTAATATTTAGTACAAAATTAAAAATATATTCTTCATTTACAATTTCCATCCATAAATAAATTGGTAAACATTTAAAGTTTTTTATGATAAATAATATATGGTTAAGGTACATGAATGTAAAAAATGAAAAAATTAGTCCATGATTACTTATAAAAGTTTTCTTTTTCAAAATTAACATACATTTTGTAGTAAACAGTTTCTTAGGTGATAAATCACCTACAATACCTAGTTATTTTAATACATCATTTGATAAGAAATAATGATGTTATAATGAAACCCATAATATAAAATTTAAATAATGGAATTATCATAACAAAATTTTTCAAAAGATATACATTTGAAACTTTTGAATTATTATATAATTTCATTTAACTTGTGAAAACATAAAATTTCTACAAAAATATAGAACATGAATAAATATATCATGTAGATAACATGGGGAATCATTTTCATATCATTTTTAAAAACAAGATAAACATTATAACTATATAGTTTATAACCATAACAGTTACCCATAAAATAACCATCATGATTTTTATTGGAATAACAATTGTACTATATTCCAAAAATCTATTAGGAGAAACCTAATAAGTTAACTCTTCCCCTAAACATAATGTATTTGAGAGCTATAAATGTATTAACTACCGTTATATTATGAAAAAACTCCATCCTTATAAAAAACTCCGTGGAATCCTAATAAAATTCATTAATGCATGTATAATAAAAATATTATTTTCCCCAATAAGAAATAATTTTCATATAATAATATATCCCAATCCATTAAAACATATTTTTTAAAAAATTTAAAAAAAATTAATGGTGTATTTTAGTTGAAATATACATGAAATATTATAATGGAACCCAAATATAAAATAATGGTTATGTTGGAGAGAAAAATCATTGTATCTATATTGATAAAAATAGATCATTTATTCTGCCTTTTTGTAAAGAAATTGAAAATGTTAAAGTAAAACATTTCTTTTTAAAACCATTAAAATAAAATAAAAATAACAATAAAATTTCCTTTTTAATTCAGTTATTATATTATAAATACCTCTCTTAAAATATTTTTAAATATATTTGTGGATAGAAAAATTAATTTTTAAATGAATTATTAAAAAAGATGTGTTGAAATGAACATCCATCACCTTGAGTGTTACTCATCATCTATATTTTTTATAATAAAAAATTAGAAGTTTTTATTAGTTAATGATTTTCTGGAAAACCATTTTATTGTTTATTATTCCTATCATCCCACTTTTTTGGTTGTTATAACTATTACAAAATCAGTTAATTTCACATAATATGTTTTAATGATATTTGGATCATTTGTACAAAATACCTTCGAAGGGTTGCCTATTTGGAAAGTGTCCCTTATTAAATTATCTATAGTATAATTATTATGAATTAATTATAATTTATATAAATAAATTTTATTTTTAAATTCAATCATTAAATATGGTTATGATTAATGATTTGTGTTACAACCATAAGGATAGTTGGTCATACGTATGCGTAAGTAACATTCCATTTTTCAAAAATAATTGTTGAAATAACATAAGAAATATATTATCATTTTAGAATGATCATTAGTTAATAAAGTCATTTTTATTCATTAAATTTACATGTATATATAGATATCATCCATGTAATGAGTTATTGAAAAATAAATTAAATTACTTAATAGAGGTAGGAGTCCACATCTACACATGAACGATGTTATCATTTTTTAGTGAATGGAATGGACAAAATTTATATAAAATATTATGAATTTTTAATGATAAATATTTAATAAATATATTATACACATTTTTTCCCAACATTATTATCCATCCATGATATATGATGATGAAAAGGCATTACATCATATCGTAAGGAGGTATTCTTCCATGCAGATGGGCATTGGTTTAATTCACATTTGATATATGTGTATAAGGATATAGGTTACTATATTATCATAAAATCATTTATATAAACAATGGACAATAGTTTCATTATTTTAAACTGGATGAATAAGACATTTAAAATTTAGAAGAATAAATTAATCTAAAAGATGTTTTTTAAAACTATAAAACTTCATTGGAATATATACGTAAAATAACACCATAGGACCTCTAATATTGGTATTATTACAAAAAAAATTCCATTTAAATGTGTTGGGAGATGTTAAAATTGTAATTTATTAAAAAATTTATTAAACTAATGGGTTATGATCTGATATAAAATGAGAAAAAATGAAAATATTTTTAATCACATTTCATTATATTTCAATAGTATAAAAAATTTAGTACAAAACATTTTCTAAGGAAATTTATTTTCCATAGGTTAGGATATGATGAAGTGATGAAATGAAAATCATTTCCCTTCCATGAATAATTAATGGAGGAATTGATGAATGTTATTTCAATATTTTGGCACAATTATAGTTTATTGTAATGTTATGGGTAGATCCAATAAATCCCATCAATTCATTTGGTAATAATGCATAAATAATGATATGACCATTCTATGCATGAAACTGATTTCATGTTCGTAGTATAATGAGTGTAACAGCATACATGTATTTATTCTTCACTGTGGACCTAGTTTAAGGTATGTATTTTCATATCAAGATATGATTTCAATCACATAATATATTGAGTAATCCTGTTACAATTTATGCATGTTCACAATGTTAGTGAGCTATATTTCTTCCTTATATATAAATTTATGATATTATATCATATCTCATTATTGAGTAATAATTATTTCACTCAATTAGGAATGATCTCTCTCTGTTATAAAAATTCATTATTATATCAGAGATGATTTATTATATTTAATTTATTCATTTTGACAGTCCTATGTTATGATCATGTGTTTACACTTATTCTAAAAAATTATCCCTGGTTGATATCTAATTTGTTTACTCATTATATGTATTTGTGATCACCCACTGTTACATTACATTTTTCCATGTTTATGAAGAAATTGTTTATGTAGTGTATGTGTAAGAAGAGTTACATTATAAAATAAATTCATGGGTGTTATCGATGACCCTTATGAAATTCTATTTATATATATATAATCATAAAGAATCTAATCCCTTACAATTCTAGGAAATTAATAGTAGTGTTATTTAAGAAATATTTATATAAAATAATTTAATATTTTTGTGTGTTATAATCAAATTACATCATTTTTTCATCGAACTATTTAGTAATTTTGGAAGATTAACTTTAGAAAACATTAATTAAACCACTTGGGATATGTCTATTTATAATATTTCATCATAATGTTTTTGTACATAAGATATTTTATGGTTTTATACTGTTTTATGCTTATGTTGATATAGGTTACTGGATACATATATGGAATTTATAAACCTAAGGGTAACAACTCTGAAAGGGGAATATTGAGCATTACATCCACCAATAATGGTGATTTTATAGTGGGACTAAGTATACATGATTGGCCAAACAATATTGGAATATATGAATTTTTTAATTTAGATAATCATAATCAACCATTATGAAGGATTTCATATGATAATGGAAATAAAACCATAGGATAATTATAGTGTGTCATATATTTTAAAGAAGTTTTCATGATTTACACATATATGGAAAGGGTTTTTGATTATTTATGTAATAACATTCTTTGATTAATATTTCATACACTATGTTTTTTAGTTATCAACAGTACTTGATACTTGAAAGAATCATGTTTACTATATATGTGATACAAAATAATCTTTTTGAACTCTTTATAACCAAGATAAAATGAATGATGTAATGTGAAATCCGGTGATTATGAAAAAAATACTATCTCTTTATATTAATTGAAACATGTATATAAGTGAGTAATTATAAGAAAAAAATATAAAATTGAAGATTCATAAAGGCTACGATGGAATGATGATTAGACATCATATATATGAAAAATGTGGGATTAAGCACCCAATGAAATGTCTAAATGGTAAAAGAAGACATTTTATTTTTGCAGATAAGTTTATAATGAAACTAATTTTAAAGAATAATTTATGATATCAATAAGGTATATAAAGTATATATTTTGTAACCATATATAGTTCATTGTCTTATATGGTTAGAACCAATATTTTATTTGAGAAAACTCCCTAATCAAACGGTTTACTCATGAACAACGTAAGGGCTTTTATGTTTCAATTGATTAAAGGATGAACATATCATCCAATAAATATTTTATAATTTCATCTTAATTTTTTCTATAATAAGGCGTATGAAAAAAAATTATTGACTTTTAGAGGTATTTGGTGTGATGTTCAGAATTTATTAGGACTAATTACATATATTACTATTATATTTATCGAATAAAGATATCACATTTGATATTCCAAATCATCCATTTATCATATTTCAGTGATAGTCTTATTATGAATATATTATGGAAATCAATTCCATTTTATAGTTCATAATACATACATTTATATATATATAATTTATCTCAAATAGTTTGGATAAACACAACATTAACCACATTCCTATTAATTGGGAACATTATAATTCATTTCAAGAATATATAAAAAGTATTCCACTAAAAATGAAGTTTATTTTTTAATTGAACTAATACCTTATGATACAATGATCTTAATGTATACATTTTTATTGTCCTCGATTGAGTTAGAAAAATTCAAAATTAAACTCTATGAAAATCCAGATTAGAGAGTCATTTGGAATTGTTCTTCAATAAGGGTTGATTAATATAATTTTTTCATACTAATTATATTTCAAAGAATATTTACATTAATTATTTGAACATATCATGTTCACTATTAAGAAATGTTATCATCTTTCTAGTATTGATTATATATTTGATCAATTTGAAAGAAATCAAATATATTTTAATACCGATAATTGATATGTATATAATCAATTAAGTGATAATAACAGGATGTGAACTATATATGAATGCGAGAAATGTTCATAGGATAGAAAATGATTTTTATGGAATGATATGGTATTGAAACATAGTATGTTTCCCAAAAAACAACCATGAAGAAGGAGCTGGTAGAAGAGGGTCATATTTTCATATTTAATATTCATCCCGGTAGTGTGGAGATATATAGATAACTAAAAGATTATTTATTGTGATATAACCTATATGGATATATTGTGTATTATATACCTTGGTTATTTATATGTTATAATGTTATTTATACGATACTGATCTCTAATGGGTTAGTATATTCATTACCCATACATTAATGGAAATGTGAAAACATCTATATGGTTTATGATGATGGATACCCCAATACATAAAGATTCCATAATAAAATAAGGGATGTAATTGATAAGCTTATTAAATTAGTTCATGTTATTTTAATAAAATAATTTTTATCATATGATCAAATTTCTATATTTTATAATTATATAGTGTTCTTGTTTTATGGAATTCTATATTTAATTTTATCTAATAAATATATAATTTTTACCATGGGATTCTAGTGAAGTCTTCATTACTATTCGAATATGAAGTTGAATATTAGAACTTTATATTATCATATGATAGATGTCTGGTCATAAATGATTATTTAAATTATAGTATATGTTTCGAGTGAATGTTCTATGGTTTCAGAAGGTATTTTTGCTCAACTAATTTATATGGTTATGTTTTTCTACAACCATATAATTATTTCAATCATTCACATGGATCCTTATTATAATATATATAGAAGGAAGTGGAGAACTAAATTTTTTAGGGAAAATGTTAGAGTTTGAACATTATACAGACCCCAGCTAGCTGAGGACACTGTAGGGAATGTCATCACCATTAAGTAGAATCACAATGATTCATAGTGTTATTAGAAAATTTATGTTCACAATCATCATGATGATCAAGAGTTCAAATTTTGTGAAATGTTATTTCTTTAAATATCTCCTTCAATGAATGATATTGAATTTGTATATAGGTATAGTTTAAGATCTATATATATTGATCCATCCAAAAATATTATTAAATCAAGAAATATACTTTTTTCATGGAACATCCACCAAATCTCACTCATCTTCACTTTGTGTTCCTTGTATCTCCCAAGATGAGGTATATATCTAATATGACATATCTAATAAACTCAAATGTTATTCCATTGGTTCATGAATCCTCTTATGAGGATATAAAATATGGATTCTAAATTAATGAGAGAATGTGTTTTCAAGTAGGACCACAAACCCTATCTATGAAATGTGGCTAAACCATAAATTTTATGGATTTATGTGGGATCGATATGATCTGATGACATATAAGTATCATATACTGTTTGTATCTGAAATAAGTATTTTTATGTTTAAATTATCTTTAATGGTGGTAGAATGTATCACCCTAGTATTATAGGATATATTTATCATTACATAAAAATAATTTCCATGATAACATATTTTACATGAAACCCTAATTTTAAACATATCATGATATACTATTAAATTATTTTTATTTTATGTGAGATTTATGTCATAGGTGTGGGATTGGAATTAATTAATATTTTCAAAAAAATTAATTAAATTTATTATTTTTTCTTGTTTAAAATTAAATCTATCATTATAAAATTAATAGAATATAAAATAAATGCATTTGGATGATATAAACATTATTCTCATAAAATATTGTTCTAAACATCTAACGAGTCATTATAATAATAAATTATTATGTTCACTATAGGAAAATTTATTTAATGAAATTTTAAGATAACAAAATAATGAAAACATATACACATTAATATAATTATTTTTAATAGTAAATGAACACGAATTTTCTTTTTAAAAAAATTTATTACCATAAAAAAAGTTGTTTATTGGATTTTTTGTGAGGATATTATAATTTTATCTCCATGTTTATAAATTTTAAATGAAAAAATTGATATTATGTTTTACATCATCATATCATAATAGTCTTTGGATGAATTAGTCATATATTTATAAATATAACTATTTTGAGTGAATAATGAAAAATATAAAATTTTGTTGTACTATTTCTATTATGAAATTATTATAAAGAATGAATTATTAAATGAATTAGAAAATATTTTAAAAAAATTATATCATTATTTTTTCCTTAATTTTGATAAAACATTATTTTGATTTTGGGAAACGAAAGTTGAATATTATAAACTTTAGTTTTAATTTAATCAATTAAAAACTATTTTTTATATTTACATTTAATGGTATTATTGAAATGTTCAATTAATTTATGGATTAATATAATGATTATAATAATTCTTTTATTTATTATTAAACCAAATTATTCTTCAAATTCATCATTGTATTCAATGCTACTATCAACTGATTTTTACACATAAATATGTATTTTTTCAAAAGAAATGTTTTCCATGTGTTTTTTATGTTATATTTAACATAAATTAATCCAAATTTAGAAATTTTATAAGATGAAAAAGCTAAAAAAATATTAATTATCATTTACCAAAATATAAATAATAGCCATTTTTTGTGTTATATAATTATGTTATCATATTAAAAAATATGTCATATCAAATAAAAGTATAAAATAGTTATAACGTTTTTTAACAGGGATATAATACTTGAAATCTATCAAAAACATGACTAAATATGACTGGTTGTATTTTTTAAACCCTTTAAAATATTTTCCAATAATTTTGGTTTCAATGGATTTTCGTTATATAAATATGATATTTATTATATTTAAATGATTAAAGAATTCCATGGGTGGCCTTTCCCTCACATATGAAAGAGGAGCACCAATTATCTTTCATTAAATATTATAAATAACACTAGATCAACCAATAACTAATGTAATATAATTATAGATTCTTTAACTTCATCCCAACGATATAATATATCATTATGACCATCCTATTAAAGCCTACATTATAAGATAAATTATGTCTATCAAAAAAGTCGTAATCATCTAATTCGACTCATTAAAGATTATTTTTTCTTCCTCATCTCATAAATCATTTGTATCCACCCTAAAATAATAAATAAATTTTTATAAATACACATATCAATTATTATTATAATGGAAATCCATTTTCCACCTCCTTTCCATCAAACTAAAAATGAATGTACCAATCATGTGTAAGTGAAGACTACCACCTCCACATAGCGATATGATTCATTTTCCATGACCGTATTTCAGGGTATGTAATTATGATTTATTTTAAAATTAAATTTGTTATTTTGTAGATACTTATACTTATGGTATTAATCATTAATATCTACCTTTATTCCTAATTAACTTCTGAAATTTTAAACTATATATCATTTGTACATGATGACTACACCCTCTATGAAGTGATGTTGTTTTTTTCTTTTTTCTTGGATTGTAATATGATAAAATTTAATTAATATATAATATATTAATTATATAATTATAAATAAATAATTTAAAATTATTAATTTTGCTATATTTTTTTCTATCCATCTAAATGTGGAAGCATTACCCCATTGTACATACGGTCTTCAATCCCCATCAAGTGATTTACTTTAATATTAAATCATAAATTAATGTATATTTTTATAAATGAATTTATAGTGAATATATATTATAGATTTTAAATAATAATGATACATTATATAATGATGAATTTATGAAGGTGAAAGGATGTAAATAATTAAACAGGGACACCCACACAAACTAATATATGGCCCAGTTAACCGTATACCAGAATTGTATTCTTGATCCCCATGAGCATGTGACTAGGACTCAGGAATCAAAGTCCCCTAAAAATAAAATTTCAACCAACCATAACAAGATAAAATTTCTTATATATACATGACACAAAGAAAAAAATATAAAAAACTAGTTTAAATATATATTACATAATTAAAAAGTGAAAATCGAAGGGACAAAAGTAAATTTATATAGGACATAATAAAGTATAAATCCAATATAAATGAATAAATAGAAACATACTAATATATGTGATAATATTGGGGTAGTCCATTTATCTCACTGGTAACTAGACATGATTAGCTAACAGAAACCACAACACCTCAATGTGAAAACTTTTCATTTCTTGTATCAAAAAATATAACCGTTTCTATGCACAACCAAATGGGTCAACTAGGTGTGACCATAAAATTCATAGTGTATTCCCAATAATGATTTCCAGGTCATGCTTCCATACAAAAAAGGTAATATTACTGAAATGGTAGTATGGCATGATAGAAGAGAAATAAAATTATATAAAAATAATTTTAAATATTTCATTTTTCTATAGTAATAAACAATCCATAAAAATATTTTCCAAAAATACATTCTATAAAGAATTATCAAATAAAATACTAGAATATAATATATAGAATAATACAAATCCAAATAATAATGTTAAAAAATAAATGGTATCACAATGAATTATGTTAGCATACTACTTGTACAAAAAGCATCGAATCATCTACAATAATATCATTCGAACACATTATTTCTGAGGTGATAAACAACCAAAGAGTGAACCCACAACATGAAAAATATTAATATAATGTCCATAGAATAGTGGATAAATGGGGAAAAGAAACACCCCATGAGTGAACCCACCTGAAAAAATTGAGGATGGAGCTAACCTTTAACATCTATTTAAGAACTCAATTCCTTTATCATGATTAATTTTTCATATAAATTACATTTTATAATTTAAATGAAATCAAATGAAAATTATAATTTATTATTACTTCAATGAAAACCCATTTAATAATTATTTTAAAACCCTATTTTCATTTCTCAGAGACAAATTGAAAAACCATATTTTATTGAATATTTATTTATAAACACAAATCAATCATGATTTTTCATTTATCAGACAATTTATAAACCGAGATCAATCACGATTCATTCAAAAGAGGCTAGAAATAGAACAATACAACTCAAAATCATGTTAGACATGCCAATAATGGTAACCACTAATATTAGAAGGAATAAAAAGATAGATAGGGATGTATAAAATTGACAACAAAACATAGTATCGATTCCATATGAAAAAATAAACATAGATGAAAAACAACACATTCCGCATTGAACCTACATGAGGAACTAAAATTTAAACAATGGTTAGCCATTGGGAGATGAGATCAAGCCATATCTATAATTGATTAGTTAAAAATTCAACATTGGGTTTACAAATACAAAATGCAATGTAACCACAGAGCTCTAACCAATGAAAATGATGAAGATGAAAGTATGATTACCTATGAGAAGCGATGCAAACACTGTCAATATCATGTGTCGAATGAAGAAATATTTAAGATAAATAAATAACCATTATCTACAAGAATATCTGAGGGTTTGAGGTAGGTATTATTAAGTGAAAATTAATTAGAATTCTAGATGGTTTTTTGATAAAAACCTATGTGTCATGAATGATTCATGACATGAACCAAAGATTCATGGAGTGCTTCATTAAGGTTGTATATACTGAAAAAATTTCCACATCCTCAAAAAAACCAGATCATGTATTTTAGGATGTGAAAACATTTGGATGATTATAAAATTTTCAAAATATGAACCAAATTTATGTCTTTTTTCACAATGATGTACACATTTCGTGAATCATATGCGTGGAAGGAAATTTTATTACAGGAAGATTGAAAATTGTTCTTTAGGATGTTTCCAAACTATCTCCAACTCCATATTAACTGAAAAACATAATCTTAAAATGGAAATGAATATACCATAAATAATTATGTTTATATATCACTAGTAAAATTATTTTCTACCCGCCAAGTCATGTATGATAATAGTGATCCAAAAAAATGGGAGGAAATTTCTCTCTCAATAATGATTGACAATCTCATCTCTTATGAGAATCTTATCCATTCTACCACAATAATAAAAACAATGGGATTGGTTCCCCTGATAATACATTCACCGAGGAATCATAGACCTCCACTAGATACTCTACAAATGAATCTTCATAATCTAATTCAATATGTTCCCCACTCAAGACATGAGATGGATCAAGATGTAACTCCTTAACCATAGATATGTGGAAAAATCATTTATACTAGTCATCCATGTAAATAGTCCCAACCAATATTCAACATTCAAAATCAACTCAATGACAATAAATGGTCCAAAATATCTCAATGACATCATTCACTATTTTTCATGGTGATGGTGACCATACCGAGGAGAAACATTTATTAAACCTAGTCACCAATTGAAATATTAATATATAGATTCTATGATTACAAAATGATTTATATAAATTATATACCAAAACTTGGAACTGAATTATATCTTCAATACTCATCGATGACTCTTAAATAAGACCTTTTCCACAAGACATGTCTCACCTATTGTATCCCATTTAATAGGTGACCTGCACGAGAAATCTTAAAAATCATCATAGTGATCTATTTTGATCTAAGAATGGTAAAAAAATTACAATAAAATGAAATATTGTTTATTGAAATGCCAAAATACAATAAAATATAGTATTATGGAATTGTGATTATCCTTAAGAATATGAATTGAATATTTCTCTTGACCATCCCTTAATGGATGGAAGTTGTAGTTACTCTTACATATGAACTAATTTCCAATTGGGTACTCATCCAATATCTAGAAGTGAACCTTGATTCTGTATTTGAATCAATTGAATTTGGAAACTCATGTATCACCTAAATATTCTATAACAATATCTTACCCAAATCATTATTTTTAGGGGTTTCCCCAATTATAATTAATTGGGATATTTCATTTACAAATCAATCTACACTGGGATAAAATTATTCTATTGGGTTGTCCATTGTAATCCAAAAAAGAGGTTTGTGAACACCTTATCTCATTTCCACATTAGAATTGGAAAATATTCTATAAAAGTAGAGGGTATTAAATTCACTTCCATTATTTGATGGTCAATGTAATTGTGAGAAAACAAACATATTATGTCGTAATTCAATGTCGGACACTAGAAATATTGTATCATTTGATAATATATCTATCTAATTCTCATATTGATAGAATTTTATGTACTATGATAGGAAAAATAATATTTTCATAGATTCTAGGATGAGAAACAAATAACTAGAAAATTTAATATTATGTTATGGGAGAGACCACCTAGAAATAGTCTCCCTATCATAATTGGTCACCCAAATTACCATGAATTCATCACCCAATTACTGAACAAAAATAATTGACTCAAGGAGAGATGATGGTAACCGAACTATCAGTATATAAAGCCTAAACCATCATCCAGATCATCCAAATCAAAATTAGGGATGAAACCCATTAGGACCAATTCTTCCTTCGATTCCAAGACACCAATGATGGATATTTTATAATGAGGGAGGCCACAAGTTGATTCATCTTATCTAGGGTGTAGGTGATGATGAAATTGAACTCTAAAAGTTATTCAACCCACCACTTATATGTATTAGATTAGTGTAATTTTGAGGGATGATATATATTAGAAAATTCAGTAAAAAAATATTATGAACCCATTTCCAACACGATTGTTCGGGAAGCAATTTATTAAATGCATGATCACCAAAATATTCAAATCACATGTTCTATAATTATTATTAAGTCAATATAGCTGAAATGATCCATATCAAATCACATAATCACCTTTCATTTGAATTAAATCAAAACCAACACTATAAGAATCACAAAAATACATCATACGCCTTATATGACATAGGAATGATCATAATATAATCTAACATTAGAAGTCATTTAAACTCATAAAACGAGGATTGTAGTTTCATATCCCATGTGAATATTCACCCTTCCTATAAAGATTAGTCAAAATTGACATTATCTTCAATAAATCCTCAAATAATGAATAATTGTTTAGATTAACAATAAGGAAGATATCAATTTCAAAAATTATTTGGGGCTCATCCAATGATTGAAAAAACATCATAATTACATTATCAAATGATATTAAACATTTATAGATCACATTCCCTAATAACATTACTTCATGAATAAAAAACATTTAGTTTGAAATATTTATATAAGGATGGTTATTGCTCAAAATTTACTAAACCAAATGCATATGGTGCTCATTCTCACTATCCAATCTTGGTTAAACTAAAAAATCATCAAAAAATAAAACATAAAATATATTAAAATACTAATAGAATATCTAGTTCATTATAGAAAATAACACGTTAAGAGAGTTATTTATACAAAAGAACCATATTATGGTTATAATTTCGATACCAAATCATGATCATCATTTCATAACATAAAAGTACTATACTCAAAGAGGTCAATAGAATGACTAAATATTGATAATTGAAGTATAATTTTACTAGTTTTAATAAAAAATAAAATAAACATGCATGGAAAAATATACATATTATTAACCATCATGTGGTTTAACTTTGTATTACACACACACAGTCAAAGTAAACCATCAGCATTCTTGTAATAGAGTACTAGGGATTCCCAAGGGAAAAAATTAGGGTAAACAAATCCCATTTCCATAAGATATTACAATTGAATAATGATAAACTTAACCTCTATTGGTTTTATATGACAGGATATAATCAAGATATGTTATGTACCTAACACTAGATTGGTTGTAAAATCTATCTCTCTATATACAGAAAGGCTACAAATCTTGTTTTGGAAGACTTCAGGAAAATCACTGAAAACTGAGGGAAGGTTAGGAAATGAAATAACATCATCAATATCAACATAAATAGTAGTAAAAAAATACTCTCTATGAATAAATGTCATTAAAATCTAGAACAAATCCATGAAACTCCCTAAAGAACTTTTGATCTTCCATAATTAGAATGATTAAGAAAGTAAAATGAAAAAAATCGTCATCAATAATTTTAAGAACAAGAAAATAAATCATTATGAAAATCCCAAATAGATTAAAACCGAGAACATGGTTACATGAAGCTTAATATATTAAATTTATTGAATGAGAATATTATAGACACATAGAATTTTTCCCATTCCACATCCCAAGAGGTTTCACTAACTTGTAGACAAATGACATGATCTCATATAACAGTTTTAACATATCAATATAATGGGCTAATATAATCAAGTAGGACACACATTTATCAAATAAAATATGATACAAAAGATGAAACAAATATAATGCCTCCCATGTTGCTATACAAACAACAACCTCTACCATAAACACATCCATTATGTGATGGTTCTTCACTCATGAGGCCTGTATATGGAGCCTAATGGGCATTACATTTTTTTACTATATCATACTAGCCTTTGAAGACTATGAATATTAACCATAATGAGGTGTAGGAAAATCCTTTTAGAACCTCTATATATGGTTTTAGAGTCTACATCCATTCAATATGTTCTCTTTCAATGGATAATAACTTTGGTTGTACCTGAAAATAACCCACTAATGGAATGTTTGGGATACACAGTTTGTTTTAACTGATGATGTTGTGGTGGATAGCTAGTGTGAACCATATCCAAAAATATTTACATAGTCATGAAACTTCTTGACCTTTCAAAACATGCCACTGATTATACTATTGGGCGGAAGATATGGGGATGGCAAGATAATATTACATATCATATTCTTATTTATTTTTATATTTCATTCAATTGTCTCCTCATAGGGTTAAATATCATGAATATATACATAAAATATGATATTATTTAACAAACACACCCGATACTTTTAAATATTTAGGTGATCATCCTTTAATAACATTAGAGATAAACAGACTAGCTTCACAAATCGATAGGAGTACTTCAACACTAAAATATCTCCCTACAATAAGGGGAGGATGTCTGGATACGTTTTTATTATTAGATACTCTAGAATGAATAGTTGAAAAGAGAGTGACCTAAAACCTATATAATCCAATCGAACATGACTATATTCTTGCACTGTATAATCCCTATATCACTTATAATTCCCAACAAGTATGAACACCTTTTTACTTTTACTTTATCTACATTTGGGACTTCCCATACATTATTTTGTATAACACAACCTTATCACATGATATCATCGATAAGATTTTGATCCGTAGGTATATTATGCTAAGGTGAATCTACATCATGATTTCATGGGACCTTTGGATGAAATATCTGATTAAAAAAACTACACAAAAAATAAAATAAATCATTATACCATAGGATAATATCAATTAAGCCTTGATAACTCTAAAAAATGAGATGTTATGTCAAGGAACTCAACAGAATAGATATACAACCCAATATCTTGTGAAAACATGAGCCTTATCATAGAAAGTGTTGGTCATGCACTCACCACATCCTAAATTTCAATATCTAAAAAATCTATCTATAATATAATGATTATCCAAGAAAATGAATATTTAAGACTAAACAACTTTGATAAAAATAATTAATGAACCCACCCAGGATACCGTCACTAACGAGAACCCAAACTAAACCTCCAGCTAACCAAAGGTAATTCATTATCTTCATAGGCTAGAAAATAGTTCTTAGGTATCAATTAATGAAGAGGGATTTATTTCACCCAACATTAATAAAACCTCACATTATTTTTAAACGTAACATAATTAAATGATGTCAAAAAAACTAGAGGTAATATATATGTCATAATTGAAAGAAAATAAATATATCTAAAAATAATAAGAAATGACAGAATAAACCAAATGTTCAATTCCAAAAGAAAAGGAAATCCAAAACCAAAAATAATTACTCAGTATGATAATGTCATCAATGTCCCATTATCTCCCCATTAGTAATGTAACATTCTAGGAAAATAAAGAAAATGAAATTTCTATATTTATTAATATTTGTGAAATAAATATTAATATTATTTTAAAGGGGATTATATGTTATATATCATTCTCAACAAACAATAATTGGTTTCTTTAAAACATTGTGATGCGTATAACTTTGAGTTATACTGAAAAATAATATAACAATATAATTTTTTTAAATGGTAGTTAAATCATAGTAATTTTATAGAATGAAATAAAAATAACTAACTACAATATTATTACACATATTTTTTAAATGTTTTACATTTATCCAAAAAAAATTTAGAGGGTTAAAATAAGAATTAATATGATTTTATGCATGGAATACTCTATTATTTTAAAAGGTCGATTTACCTCTTTTTGATTGAGAAACCATAATAAATCTAGTTTTTACCTTTTATATGTTCCATTTCACAAAATATACTACTTTCTTTTGGGAAGGGTATTAAAATTTACTTTGGGTAAAAATTTGGTATTTTTATGATAAAGTTCATTTTTTGATGCACAATGAAAAATACTACATTTTAATTCAAAACTGCATTTTAATAAAATTTATTTATATGATTATATTATCCTTTTAATTGTATTTAAATTGTGATTATATTATATTTTTATAATTTAATCTGATTTTGTACATTGAATGTAATTTCACTTGGAAAATGGACATAAACAAATGTTAATCTTTTGGTAGATTTTACTTTCTAAATAACGTTTTTTCATTTTGACAATAGGAATTAATCATAAATTAATTTCTACAAATTCTATTTTTTGAATTTGGGAAAATGGATTCTGTATTTTTAATCAAGATTTCCAAATTTAGTAAATATGTAACATTTATTATTATACATTATGAATTTTAACTTCAGTAAATATTTTATTTACCATCCTAAAAGGGTAAATTTGTTAAATAAGGGAAAACAAATAATATTATAATAACTTTAAAATAGAGAAAAATGTTTCCTAACATTATTGGATGATATATGATTGACCATGGGAATCCTTGGGTCTATTTTGGGACACCATTGACGCATTTTTACTTGAAAATTACATTTTATAAAAATTAATTTAATTTTAAGAAAAATGTATCATAAACATATATGTTTTAGTAAAAAAATTTATTTTTTTATATAAGTGATATTTTATAATATAAATGGTAATTATAAATATAATATTTTTTAATACATAATGTTATTTTATTTATAAATTTTAGACATTATATAAATAAATTTTATAATGAATCAATAGTGATGTAGTGGTTATTTCATTAATAACAAATTCAAATAAATGATATTATAAATGTTTAAATAAATTTAATTTTGTAATTTTGATGTAATCCACCAATTTTTTAGATCATTTTTACATAATAAATTTTTATTAACAAATTATTTTAGAATAAAATAGGTTTTAATGGATTTTTAAAATGACGTGATATGAATAGTGTCAAAAATGTCATAAATCATATTTTAAAATATAAAATATTATACAAATCAAACAAAATCTAAGATTTGTCCAAATAGTTAACATATGTATCAAATTTTACTAATGAATCTTTATTTTTACATTTTTAATGTGTTGGTAACTATTTGGATTTCAAAGTGTTAAATGCTTGATAAAACAGTAAGAGTAAGAAATGGTTAAATAAAAATAATAAGGATTAAAAAATATCTAAATCCTATCCAATAATTATTGAATAATTTTATTTTTACATATATTAATCTTATAATTTAATATAATGTTTATTGGACATTTTTAATCCTAAAATGATTTTACAATAAAATAATATTTTCAAACGATCCTAAAGAGCCCATCCTCCCACTTATAAAAGGCCAAAACCTCTAACCCATTACACACACCTCTCATGCCCCTTGGATCATCCAAAATCTAGTCCAAATATCTCCAAAAATTACCCTATTAATCGTATAATCATTACCCTATGTAAAAGGAAATTCAATAAAGCCTTTTGGCTCAAATTAAGTAGAGTGGCATGTTTTAAGAGGTTTCATCTTCTATAAAATTCATTTCCATTATTCTACTTATTCACTCCCAATTCTATTAATTCTCTTTGATTACATAACAATACCCATATCCTAAATATTCTAGGTTTTTTAATGATATATATTCTAACTAAAATGACACAAACCTCCATCTAATGGGTATATATTATACTATTTCTGTGGACGACGAACTACTACCTCTCGAAACTACGATTGTTAAATATTCACCTACCACCTCTCATAGTGGCCAATATGATGAAAATATAATTATATATGATATATATGATATATTTTTTTATCTCTATTTTTCTTTAATTATAATTTATGACATATTTAAATGGATTTAATATTTTATAAATATGATAATTTACTTTGAAGAAGTGCGTAATAACGCCCACTCAAAGTGATATGACTCATTCATGCTATATATAGAATGTATAAATGATGGAAATAAAGAAATAATGTAAAATAAATAACATATATATTTTACTGTAATAACATTATACCTATGCATCAATTACTTTTCAATACTTTAAAATAAAAATAATAAATGAATGTAGTGTTCATCCATACGTACGGGTTACCATCTCCATGAACGGTGCATTTCATTTTTTATATACAAATGTTTTTGACTATTATAAATTAATATATATTTGATATAAATACATATATACAAGATATATATGATTTTTAAATCATGAATAAAAATCTAGGGATAATAGAATTTTGACCACATGGATAATTTGTAAATATATAATGTTCATTTATTACTCAAGTTTTGAACATACACAAAATTTATTATCTGAATTCAAATATATAAAAAAAATTTTTAGAAAGGTAATAAGTGATATAAAAGTAATAATAAATTTTTAATATTTTGGGATGAATTTATAAATTAAATAATGTTTTTTATTTTGAAATAACAATGATCATACTTGACAAGTCACACTCAAGGTAAGAGAACCTTTCACCCTCATCTTTTAGTCAATGACGTTGTTAATATCATGGCTTTTAATTTAAATTTTCTTATGATATGATATGTTCTTATATATAATTATTTATATTAATTTTATATCCAATGGATGATAGACTCTTTTCTCTCTCATCAACTCATTTTCTGAATTTTTAAGTGACATCATTAGGCTGTAAAATTTTCATAAGGGGCATCATTTCAATATCCATTTACTGAGGAATATTTTGGATTATACATGAACTTTTTCTATACAGTGTATAATTATATTTTTTTATTTCATTCAATGGGTTTCAAAAGAAATCAAATGTTCTATGAAGCTTTTTACCTAATGACTATGGAAATCTATATTTTTAGCTTATATAGTGACAACAACCTTTCGGCCGCAACAAGAATTATTGTGTATTTGGATTCCACAACAAGACATAATGTTTTTAAAATAAAAATAAATACCATATACTCTTTTTAGGAATTTTGGAATTGAAAATGGTTTTTGAAAAGTATTTATTATGTCAATATCTATATATTTGATGTATTGTGATTAGGATGTGGAAATGTTATCATTCCATTATGATTGTTTTATGATTAAGTCATAGATGGTGGAAATTATTTATGTATATGGATAGTTTCATGATAAATATATGGAATGTGTGCCTGAGATTTCTCTCTAAATAATTTTGTAACATGATGGAGCTAAACGTTAATATTTCTCCTATGTTATATAGATAATATACTATGATGGGTATTCCAAATGTAACTCCCTATGTAGTTGTGAAATCTACAATGTAAGTATGAAATGGATTCCACATGTTACCTATATGATTTATGATTTATTTTTGTTATTAATTAACCATAAGATTTCATGAGTTATGTTAATGATCTTATGTTTGATATATATTGATGTACAAAGGGATTCATTCTTTATTTTATAACCATTAGAGAGATTTTTATTCTCATACCATGTTTTTGAAATGTTATTTCGCATGGTATAAGGAAAGTTTTGTAAAGGAAGATTTAAAGAAGATTTATATCAAGAAAAGATTTATTGTTTTCTAAGAGTTTTTATTTTATGAAAAAATGGATACTGAGTCAAATATTCTACATTGTAATATTTGAGATGTAATGTAATATAAATGGGCCAATTCATTAAAACTATAAACCTAAAAATATCCTCAATTTTAATTCATGATATAACTCAGGATTAAGTGATTTTTTAAGGCTAGGGCTGTATAGTTGGTATCAGTGGTAAGTTTATATAACTCTAGAGGTTAGGTTGATTTTTAAGAATAAATGACAAAACCAAAATGGTTACTATATTAGAAAGATTAATATTTATTTTAGAGAAATTGGATGGGTTTAAGATAGCATCAATAAGTATCTCTTAGATTTTACCCTCCTGATAATATATTATATGATGATATTACTAAAATACTCACACATCCATTTTTGGTTTTAGTAAATGGATAGATCTAGAAGGCACCAAAGTAACATTTTATGTGAAGAAAAATGTGATGATTTTCAGAATAAGCAACTGAATGAAATTATACTAGCAATGAAAACTCTTGGGGTTATTATCAATCAACTATTTGGAGTCATTATTGACCACAAAAACCATGGTGTTTTTAGATTGCATCATATATGTGAGAAACTAATCCCAATGAGAGTTTAGGTAATAACCATAAAAGAAAGTATATTAAAATATATATGTGTCATGTATGTGGAAATAAGGATCATAGAAAATGATTCAAAGGGACTATAAGATGCAATAGATGTGGTAATGTATAATTATAGAAGAAATATATAGTTTATCTTTTGGGGATAATGTGATTTTATAGAAGTTGATTACAGCACTCCAGGGGTGACCAAGTCATCTTGAATACTCATTGTTTAGAGAAAAGTTTTGTTTTTGGTAGAAAATTATTAAAGTATGAAAATTTACTTAAAAAATAAGTATATATCCTTATTTCCTCAGTCAACCTTATAAATAAATTTTCTAACTTTATGAAATGGAACAGAAAATAAAAACATGCTCTGTTTACTTATCCTACATGGAAACCAATGACAGTTTAACCCATCACAATTTGTTTTGTTTTCTTGTAGATAAAATTCATTGGATCATGTTTTCTATAACTCTCCACCAGAACATGACACTTAGTTTATCATTGAAATCCATATTTTATACATGTAATCATAGTTTGGGTTATTTTGGTTTGCCTTTGTAATTCTCTTTGATTTTTTTATGTCATAGTTTTATTGACTCTTTTTCCAATATGGGACATTTAATGGTGTTTTCAAGCCCGGTTTTAAAATTTCAAGGTCATAAATCTCAGAAGGGGCGAATGATGTAACATCCTAGGTAAATAAAGAATATGGAATTTCAATATTTATTGATATTTAAAAATTAAATATTAATTTTACATTCAATGGGATTCTATGTCTGATAGCATACTCAACACGCAACAGTGAGTTTTTGTAAAAGACTATGTTTCACACAACATTGAGCTACACTGAAAAATAATATAATAATATTATTTTATTAAATAGTAATTAATGCCTATCCATTTTTGGGGCAGGGTTGAAAATATATAACCAATATATTATTATATATGTTTTCTAAATATTTTTACTTTTACCAAATAAATATTAGAGCATTAAAATATTAATAAATATGAATGTAATCATGATATACTCTAGTATTATTTGAACGGTTGATTTACCACCTTTTAATGGAAAACACTTTTTAATTATAGTTTTTGTCGCTTTTATATGTTCCATTTAACAAAATCAAAATTTTCATTAGAAGCAGGACATCAAAATTTACTTTGCATAATTGTCTGGTATTTTCCTGATAATGTTCAATTTTTTGATGAACATTGTAAAACACTGCATTTTAATTCAAAATATCTTTCTAATATAATTTATTTATAGGATTAAATAGTTCTTTTAATTTATTTTAAAGTTTAATTATATTATATTTTTATCATTTAATACAATTTTGGTCATTGAAATTAATTTCACTATGAAATTGGACATATACACATGTCAATATTTTTGTAGTTTTTACTTCTTCAAAACATTCTTTTTGGTTTTGACTACACGAATTAATTTGAAATTAATTTCTTTAACTTCATGGTTTTGAATTTGGAAAACATGAAACCATATAAGGAATTAGGAGTTTTAAATTGTGTAAATATGTATCATTTATTTTTAAACGTTATGAATAGTAACATCAATGAATATTTTATTTACCATGGTTAATGGGTAAATCTGTTAAATAAGGATAAAACATTAATATTATAGTAATATTAAATTACCCTAATACATGTCCTAACACTATTTGATGATACATGTCCACCCAAGGGAATCTTTGTGTCGATTTTGGGACCCCATAGAGCTACATTTAAGTGAAAATGACATTTTACAAAAATAAATTTAGTTTTATGGAAAATGTTACATAAACATATATCTTTTAGTAAATAATTTTTTATGGGTTTATATAAGAAATATTTTCAACTATAAAAAATAATTATAAATATAAAAATATTTTCTATATACTAGTGTATTATTTATAAATTATATAAATTAAATAAATAAATTTAATTATGACTAAATGGTGATGTAGTGATTGTTTCATTAATAAAGGATTCCAATTAATGATATTTTTAATGTTAAAATAAATGAAATTTGGCTATTTTGATGTCTTATCAAACTTTTGTGGAAGATAATTACATATTATCTTTTTATTAATGATTTTTTTTCTAGTCAATCAGGTTCTTATGTATTTTTAAATATTTATGATATGAATAGTGTCAAAATTGACATAATTCTTTTTTTAAAATATAAAATATTTTTATTTAATATTATAAAATTAAAAACATGTTCTTCCAAATAATTATCATACATCCCAATTTTTTTAATAACTCTTTAAATGGATATTTTTCATGTTTTGGTTACTATTTTGATTCTAAAAATTTGAAATGCTTGATAAAACAAAAATAGTAAAAATCGGTTAAATAAAAAAGATAAGGATTAAAAAAATATAAAAAAAAACATATCTAATTTTTATTGGATGATGTTATTTCGTCTTATAAGAATCTTATCATATAATATAATTAGTTTTTGTGATTTTGAAACCGAAAATAACTTTATAATAAAATAATACTTTCAAACATTCCTAAAGTGCCTCTCCACAATCATATAAAATGCCACCACCTCTAACCCATTACACACACCCTTAAATCAAAAAGAGTTACACGTTTTAAGAAGTATCGTCTTCTTTAAAATTCTTTTAAAATATTCTAATTCTCCACTTTAAATGATATTATTTTTATTTTATATCATAAAAAAATAGTATCCTAAATATAATATTTTTTTTTATAAGAAGAATTATAACTACACTTACAAGGAGCTTCATATAATGGTTATAGAACATACTATTTCTATGGACAACGATCTACAGCCTCACAAAATGAAGATTGTTCAATATTCTCCTACGACATCTCTTGGTGAATATAATGTTGGAATTATAATTATATATTTTATTTATTATATTCCATATATCTTTATTCTTATTTAATTATCATTTATAACATACCTTTCTACTTATCATGTCTTATAAATACTATAATTTCACTTGATGATGTCTGAACTACCGCCCCCTCAATGTGATATGAATCATTCAGGATATACATGTAATGCATAATAGATGGAATTAATGAACATATTTAAAATATATAACATACATATAATAATAGAATTATAATAAAACTATTTATTTTTCATTTTTCAATCCTTGAAAAAATGAAATGAAAGTAGCGTTCAAGCGAACATATGGATCACCGTCTCTATGAACTGTGCATATAATATTATTATAAATAAATGATATGGAATATTCCAAATAAATAAATAAATGATATAAATACATATATACTAGATATATATGATATTTAAATCTTGAATAAAAATTTGGAGATAATGGACTTTTGACCACATGGACAATTTGTAATTATAACAAGTTATTTTTTGACTCAAGATCTGAACATCGACAAAATGTCCGATATAAACTCAATTAATTAAAATCATTTTGTAGAAAATAAAAAAGTGATATAAATTTAATAATAAACATTAAAATATTCTATGAATCACATATAGATTTACTTATGTTTATTATTCATGAAGAACAAGGAACATACGAGACAAGTCAGACTCGAGGTAATGGAACCTTTCACCCTTCTATTTTTTTCAAAGACTTCATTTATGTCATGTATTTTAATTACCATTTTAGTATGTTGGGATATGTTATTATATACCCTTATTTCATTACATTTTGCGTCCAACTAATGAGATACCATTTTCTCTCTCATCAAATAATTCTTCGACTTTTTAAGTGACGCAGTTAGGCTATTAAATTTTCCTAAGGGACTTCATTTCAATATCTTTTAGTTGAAGAATATTTTGGTTTATACATGACATTATTCTATATGGTGTATAATTATATCTTTTTATATTAATTTCATTCAATGTTTTTCAAAAGGAAACATTTTATAATGAAGCGTTTTACTAAACGAAAAAAGAAATGATTCTTTTTAACGTATGTGGTGACAATGACCTTTCCACATCCACGATAATTATTTAATAGTTGGATTACTGAACAAGATATAATGTTTTTAAAAGGAAAATAAATACCATACAAACATTTTTGGCATTTTCTTTATTGAATATGAGTTTTAGAATGCACTTATTATGTTAATATCTTCATATGGTCTATTGTGAATGCAATGAGAAAATGTTATCATTACTTTATTCTTGTTCTATGATTATGTTATGGTTCTTGGGTATTTTTTACGTATATGTGTGGTTAAATGATACTCATATGATATAGGTAAACATTAATGTTTCCCCAATGAGATTTAAGGAATATACTGTGATGGGTATTCCAAACGTAACAACCTATGTAACTGTGAAAGCTACAATGTAATTATGAAATTGATGCCACATGATACCTTTATGATTTATAATTTCAATGTATTTTTAATAAATCCTATGATTTCAAGAGGTATGATAAAGGGATCATTTTTTTATTTAGGGACTAATGTTTTCTTTCATTATTTTATAACCCTTATTAAACTTTTTATGTTCATCCCAATATTTTGATTTTTTTTCACAGGGTATTTGGAAGGTTAACAAAATGAATGAATTCAGGATGATTTATATCAAAAAAATAATTCTTGGATTCTTTTAAGTGGTTTTATTTTATGAAAAAATGGATAATGATTTGAAATACATACTTTGTAATATTAGAGATGTAATGTAATAGTTATGGATGAATTATCTAAAACTCTACACCTAAAAAAATCCTTAATGACAATTCATTATTTAACCAAATATTAATTAATGTTTTATTGTCGGGGCCTTATAAGCAACCCATAATCACATTATTGAATAATCACTACCTCATTGTAGTTTCTAGCATTTCCCTAAATCCAATGACATAACCAATGGTATTAACCATCAAAGGTGTGTGAAGTGTGTGAAATAAATAGGCTCAATAAGATTACATCATGGTTTTTCATATCATGTGTCAATAGAAACAATACCAATATTCTCATTTAATACAATTAATATGTTGAAAAATATTAAAATATTTTTATATTGAAAGGATGGTAAATATTTCCCTTTTTTCCGCAATTAAAAAATAAACTAGAAAATATAATTCGAAATCAAAATTTCTATAAAAAATTTTCAATTTAAAGGTTTGAATGTAAAACATAGAAAAAATACAATGAATAATGTTAAATAAGAAGGGGATCAGAACATATCTGGATAGTGAAAATCTCTTACCACAATCAGTGACACATGCATAGTAAAATCCATAGAACATATGCTTAAGGATAATAGAAATAGACCTTGTGTGAAACCACTAATAATTTTAAAAATATATCCCAAGAATAAATATACTATGGTGTAAAGGAACACCATATGAGTAAATAACCCCAAATATACATGGATGATGATCCCATGATACACATCCCCCAATATACCCTTGACATCCCAAGGGATTATTTTATAAAATAAATTTAAATTTTTATTTTCAAAATTAATTTCAAACATCCTTTTTAATTTATCATTCCTATTATTAAAATAAATTTTGTGATTGATTTGATGATTCTTTTAAAACACCAATTTCACTTAACCAAAACAAAGGGAAATCCATTTTTATTTAGTATACATTTATGGACATAAAAAAAGTCATACCAATTCTTTTATATATCAAATTACATAATTGGAGCAAGAACAGTTCATTCAACAAAGGAATGAGACAAAACCACCTACCACAAACTCAATTTGTAGACACATATAATTACATCTAACAATACTAGAATAAAGGAATATATATGAATATATTCACTAGAATTATGTCCAATATATTAGAATCAATTAAACCAGAAAAGTGGTAAGTAGTGAAGAATAAACAACCCATATTCCAAATAATCAACAAACAAAACCAAAACTGTCATTATGGTAAATCTCTAGTTGATGATAACATAATAGATTTGGAGACGATTTAAAAATTTCATCATAGGGTTAAAAAATACAAAAACATAGTTCATTTCTATTTTCCTAACCAATGGAAATGAATAAAATGAAGTAAATATTACCATGGAGAAGTTATATAACCACCATGGAGGTCAATAACCAGATGAAGTGATCTAAAAAGGCTGGATATCACCAAAATATAAAGGAAATGCTTAGAGTTTTATGCAAGGAATATCAAGGGAACAAGATGTAAGTCACAATCCTAATTTATTCTCCCTTTATCTTACATACATAAAACCCTATGCACTTACATGAAATAGTAGGATCTATCATTTATGATCCATGAATCATTATATCAATTATTTTCCAATAATATTAGTTAGAATTATTTTATAATAATCATTTTCCAATCATTTTGAATTCAACTCAAATTCGAGTTTTATAAATAATTTAAATACTCTAGTTTGGTAAAACAAATGTATATATATTTTAAATAAATTGATATTTTAAGTTGTAAAATAAGAAATTAATCTAATTTTTAATGATCACTATAAATAAAATACACCATAATTAAAATTATTATTTTAACATTATGTATGAGACAAATATATGAAATGAGATAAAATCATTACAAATATACTATTAATTTCTAGGTTTTGAAACTAACTATGTATTTAAAATAAAATAATATTTATGATAATTACATGAATCCAACATTCATATAAAAAACTCATGAAAATATTTCAACATCAAAAGGATTAGAATACTTGAATCCTTACTTATTAAAATTATTTTTTGGGAAAATAAAATGTTTTTTGAATTCTCATATGTAAGTCCTCATCATAATAATTATCATTTTAGTTTTAAAATTCAACATCACTCTTGACATCCTTAATTTATAGATATAAGTAATTTCTATTATATCACATTAATTTTATAATATTGCACAAACTAATATAGTAAACATTTCTCTCTATATGATGTATGCAATAGTACATTATCACAACTTTCAGATTCAGAGCCCATTAATATCATTAAGAATAATCATCCATGTTAATACATCAATTTATTCTAATTTGAACAAAACAAATATCATTAACATACAAATGTCAAAAAATCATTTTACTCGCACTGTGGAAATTCATAATCATCATTCCAAAATTCCATATTTTTTTAATAGTTTTCATAAAAACCATTTTTTGGTTATGTGGGAATTCAAAAGGATACTTATTAGAAATCACTACAATAGTACAATATAAGAACATAACTAGGAGATTATCTCACATGATAAATTTAATCATATCCTATACAAATAATAAATCATAACCTCAAACTACCATGAAGAAATAATATAACACAATAATTTACTATCCTTAGTGATTAATACTATAATCCTGTTGTCCATATTAAATATATAATTATTCATGATATTGTGTATATTCGTCAATATATTTTTCAATATTTGTTTAACCTTATGAATTTTTGATTTTTACAGTATTGGAATATCATATCTATGGCGTGAAAGAACTTTTTATATTCATCTCCTCATAATTATTACAATAATTTAATTTAATAATATATGTTTTATATTTAATAAAAATAATATGATTTTTATAGAATTATAATCGCTGAGGATTGGGTTAAATTTCCCCCTATTTCTAAAAAATGTTTTTATTTTAGGGAATGTTTTACATGGTAAATTGATATTTTTTAGGCAATATGAATAACAATTTTTTAACAAAAAATGCTAATTTTTAATTGATCAATATAAATTTCTCACAAATTATATTAAATTATTATGAATGATGTAATGTTAAAACATAATATATCACAACACCCACGGCCTATTATTGGACTATTTTGTTTATAATTTTTTTGTAAACTATTAGAGTATAACATACATCCTGAATAACTATGAGATGAGGGATGGATTCAATCATGTTACACCCATGTTTATGTGTTTCATTTTATTTAAATGTTTGACCGTATGTTTTTATCCAAAAATGCTAACCTATTAGGTAGAATTTCTATAATATATACCCCACAAGAAATATCCTTCCTGAAATTAAATTAAAATGAATAAATGTTATAAATATAAGATTAATAAATTATTTCATAGGGTACACTGACACAAGGATACCATAAAGAGAATAAATATCATGATGTGATACTGTAACAAAATATACTATGATAAACAATTCATTTGTTATAATTTCTTCCTACTAATAACTTTTAAATGTTTTCATCATTTTAGGATTTATTTATTATATATTACTACCCATGATTATCTATTCATTTATCATTCTCAGTGAGCTAAGTTACTGAATTTTATTATGTGAATTTACATCATGGTATCTCTAATTAAACATAATAAAAATACATTTGAAAAAAATTACCCTATAGTTTAATCTCTGTTGATCTCATCCTATGTGTGTTTCACTTATATGTCAATATATGATCAAAAAATATTTGATGGGTTTTAGTTAGTTTTATATTAAGAATAATTATAGAAGGTAAAAATTTCTCTATATATTGAAAATATCCTATAAAATAAAATATATATTTTATCTCCATCTTCAAAAATAATCACTTATATATGAAAAATAAAATAAAAAAAATAAAGAAATCTTTTTGTATTCTATATTGATGAGAATCCATTTTCAATTTTCTCTCAATTATTTCATTATATATAATATGATATAAAAATATATCATTTTAACGTCTCCATTTTATATTTATAAAATAATAATAAATCATATTTTCTCTGAAACATTAGTATAATCATCACATATTATTTATAAGTATATTCAATATCTAAAAATTCAATCATGATATTGGTTTAATTAATTTTATCTCTTTTTTCTCAGATGAATAATTCGGTACGAAATGTTTTTATTTAGTATATATAGTCCAATCAATTAAAATAATCCATACATATATCATTCTATGAATCCTGTATTTTTCATTATATTATAATCATTAATAAAAAAAAAAAAAAATATAATATAATATTTTTCTCATACTTGCCTGACAATACAATATAAATAAACAAAAATTGAGGTATTATTATTTTGGTTTTAGTATAATTTAATTTTTACTACATTACCTAATATAAGATAAATAATTTAAAACGAATTGGAATTTATTGTTTTTAATTCTATATTTCTATGAATACTAGAAACATTGAATAAAAATTTCAATTTCTTGGATAATTAATTTAACCAAATGTAAAAAGATCATCTCATTTTGTTATTGCCTCATATTTTGAATGGATCCATAAATAACAAGTTAGGACCAAAAATTTATTTTCATTGAGCTCTAGTATTATAAAATGACACCATATAATATCAAAAAAAATATCTCTTTAAATTTTTATAGAATCAATATTTATATATGGCCTCCAAATAATTTTGAATTACATTAATTATAGCATGATATAATCTCTTCTCATTCGAAATATAAATTATTCATAAATGAAATCTTATATGGTATGTACCATAAGGTTATGGAATGTTTTTTATAATTTATATCATAATTTAAAAATAGTAATATAACCCAATAACTTTTCAGAAACATAATGTAATGATTCATAAATTTAATATTATTTCATCCTATTGTAATGTTAAATGATATTTTAATTAACTTTATATTAGATGTATCATTTCAATTATACTCATTTGCATCCATATAGTAATTTAATTAATTATTGTAAAAATTATTTAGAAAAATATTATTCATACACCACCTGTGGAATTCAATGATGTAAAATTATAGAAATTAAAAATTAAAAATTAATCTATTAAGAAAATATAATTAAAAATAAATTACCAGTCATCTCATATAACTATAAAACATCATAAAAATTAAATAAAAACCAAATTAGTATATTCAACAATTGAATCCATATATTATGATAAAACATTTTCCATGCTCCCCATCTACAACCATTATAAATAAATTCCTCTGGTTATTCATTAAACATCCCACAAAATCTTATTTAATTTCATTTTACTCATAAATTAAAAAATATTTCTAAACTCTTTATTTAAAAAATTTATCCTACTACAATTTAACATATAATAAATTATTTTATACTTACAAAATATCCATTAACTCATCCTAGATAATATGATATAATTTTATTAAAAATAAAATAATGATAGTAATAATGTCAATTAGAAACCACATTGTTTCAACATTATATGATTTATAATTTTTCTCACAACTCTTCTATAAATATATGTAAAATTATAATTCAAATATATTTATTTCATTATTTACATTCATCCTATGCACCAAATTGTAATTATATTTATAAAACAATATCATCGATTAGTATCAAAAAACAAAATTATAGAAATTTAAATATTTTAACACTTTTTATGATCACATTTTTATGAATTAATTATGGGTAATGTTATTATGTTTTATCCCTATTTACAATAACATATGTAAAATATTTTTAGAGGTACTCAGATCCCCTTTTCATATACACGCATAATATTCAATAAAATTTATCATTATCATTGCATGTATATAAATATTTATTTATATAATTTAATCTAACTATATGTTAGAAGAATCATTCATATATATAGTTTTTTAATTAAATTTAATTAATTTTTAGACATTTAACATATTATATGAATTATTATATTGAACAATCTGCCTAAAAATTAGAAATTATGTATCCTGAAAACTGTATAGAAATTATTTTAAAATAACTAAATCTAAAAAAAAATTCTAAATAATTTCTAATTAATAAAAATACGACTCCTTATATGATCATTAGAAAATAAAGTAACCTTAAATAATTTGAAAAGCATGATTCCAACCCTTGATTCCATTACAAGATCTGGTGATAAAAAAACTACAACATTCTCTAATAAATTTTTGTATACAGTGAAATGAAATATATATATACATATATATCTATAATTATTGTGATTTGGTAAAGAAAAAATGTGTATCATTTTTCATGGAGGCGGTAGTCCACACATCAAAAAATGATGTTATCACTTTTTCAGTGTGGGAAAATAGATTGAATAAAATGGTATGTTTTATTTACAGATATATAATTGAGTCATAAATTTCATAAGGATTTAATTTATAAATATATTATTATTATACACATCCTTAATATATTTCTGGTTATTTTTGAATATATCACATCACTTTGAGGAGGCGGTAATCCACATGTCCAAAAATGTTATTATTAAACTCCCCCAAATGTAGAGCATGAAAGTTTGTGTCATATAATATTTAAAAAATTATAAAGAAAATATAAATATCACATATATATATATAATATAGTATTCACAACATAATTCCTTACGATAAAATGTGGTAAAGGAAAAATTAATGGAATCATTTCATGAGACGGTAGTTCTCCCTATATAGGAATAATGATTTCATTAACCATTAATGGATTTTTTATAGTTGTTGGTAAAAAAATAAAAACATTTAATTATATATATAAAGATTATTTTATTATATTATCATGAAATAAGAATAATTTATGGGATGGATAATGAAACAAACGAAAGTGCTAATTAGAGAATGTTACCTTTTTTTGGGCAACACCTTTGGGTTTTCACAAGGTGATTATATTGTATTCATTATTTTGAAGGTGAGTCTTATACAATGTGATTATTGATCCATGGAGATTATTTTTATATATTTCTGATGAGATATTGTTCTTGGTAGTTTGGAATTATAGGGGAGGGTGAGTGCATTTTTATAGTGGAGGAGTGGCATTATTTGTAATTATAAAATGTTAAAATATATAGGGAAGAATACCTTACATAAAACAACTAAAATATGGATACAAATTATATAAAATATGTGATATGGCTAAATAATGTTCCTTAAATTGGGTTGTTATACGTTTTTAGGTCATTTGGAAACTCAATATTGAAGTCAAACCACTATTTAAACTCATTTTTTCCATAATCTCTCTATTTAATTTTAATTAATTTCACTAATATGTTTGTAAAAAACACTATGTTGACTATATTAGAAAATATAAAATTTATTTATTATAAATATTGAATCCATTTTCCTATATCCAAAGATATAATGAGTTGAAATTAGTTAAAAAATAATCCCACAGACGAGACGAAGATACATGTTTTTAAAGTGGAAATTTCAAATGATTGAAATGTTTTTATATCCTTTTTCATTGTGAAATTGGTTAAAATAAAATACATTGGATTATTTAAAATAAAATTGTTCTAATTAAATACAAAATATAATTAATAATATAATCAATCAATATTAATTAATTATATGAATAATTAGTTTTCATTTAAAATATGGTTTCATTTACTATTCATTAAAATTTGAATGTTCTCAGAAAACAAATTCAACCAAAATATATTTTATTTTGATGATATAAAATATTAGGGGTATTTTTTAATATAAAAATTTTACAATTTTCCAAATTTAGTTTTATACCATGTTTACTATCAAAATACGTTAAAAGTTTCTTTTTAAAATACAGAACAATTTATACTAAAAAGTGTATTTCCAATTATGCTAAATCAATCAAACATATTTCACGAATTTCAAAACATTTTATTAAATATATATCATAAAATTTTTATTTATATATTTCAGTAGTATTGATTAATTTAATTTTGAATAATAAAACATCATTCTAGTCCTAAAATTAGTTTTCAAAAAAACACATCAATTATATTAAATTTGTATTAATTTTAATTTATAATTAATTGATCACCAATGATTCATTATATTAACATGTGTAAACCAAATATTCATATTTTAGTTAATCATATTCATTCCCAAAATTCATAAAAATATTTGAGAACTGTTAAAATATATATTTGTTTCTGATATGACTCAGTCTTGTGTGTAACACAATTAATCAAGAGAACTCAATGTTATGTGAAATGCATGATAAAAATGGTGTTGCATACATTTTTGGAAGAAAAATTCATTCAGTTTAACAAAATCTATCAAATAATTTAAATTAACATCAAATAATATTTTTCTTAAAATCTTAGGATGCTACAATATTACATATGTTCAAATGAATATAACATACATTAAACAAAATCAAGATTATTGAAGATAATCGTTTAGTTCCATTAAAAATATGGAACACAATTTTATTATCTACTGAATGATATTAAAATTTTTTAATAATGATATTACCTTTTACTATTTAGACTTAATTTTTTTTTGCAAAACCATGGAAAGGAAAACCTATGAAAGAGTGAGCTCAAATTCATAGTAAGTGTAATTAAAAGAGATATGTAAGGATAACATGAAAATATTGGTATGCGAACATGAGAATAACATTTTCAAATCATACCATTTATATCTCTGATAATAATCACGATTCATGGAATATGGATTGAAATTTTTGAAGACTTTATTGATACTGTATAAAAATAACCTGATACATTAGGGCATAATAGTGGCATAAGACATAGGTTTTTTAGCCAACAAATAATAATATAAAATCTATTCTTAGAAGTCATGTGTCATTTCCTAAACATATTACGGAACTTAATAGGGTTAAAACCTACTTGGACAGATACAAAACAATCCCCAATGACCTCTCTTTCCTTACAGTTGAATAGGTTTACTCCGCAAACCGTCCTAATAGACAACGTATCTTCCTATACAAGGCTCACTATGGATTCCCACCATGTCTGTCCCATGAGATATAAAAATAATTTCAAAATGCGTTGGAGGGACAAATTGGTCCCACCAATCTCATAATGAAATCACAAATATGGTTCCCACAAAATCATAAAAATTCATCATATCAAAACGTTGTAAATTAAATGAGAATTATAAAAATTTCATCACATTATACACTGTGGAGAAGATCCAGGTTTCATTATTATTTCATTATTGGATAAATATTGGAAATAAGCAGGTTTCATAAGTAATTTTTTATGCTATATCACATGTTTCTCAAATTTTATTCATAAATATAATTTCATAAAATCATAAAATATTCAATTAAATAATATGATTCTATCCATTGATTTTATATATAATAAGACATAATTTAAATAAATGTATGTCATCATATATTGTGATGGATTTTGAAATTTTAATTAGAATATTTCTTACGAACAATCTCATTTCATTGAAAATCAATTTCAGAAAACATTTTCAAAGTCCTTTAATTTTGAAATAATCTCGTTGACTTATAAAAGATTAATTAAAAATAAATATAAAACATTTTTTCATAATAATATACTTTCTATTTTAAAATACACTTTCCAAAATATAAAACCATTCAAAAAACACTTTATTTTTAAATAGCAATGAAAAAAATATAATTTATAATTTATAATAATTTAGAAAATAGTATGAAACAATTTATAAATAATTTTCTATGAAAATAACCATTAATAATTATGAAGTAATCATTAAAATTCACCTAAAACAATTTTTAAATATAATAAAATTTTAAATCATTTTCATTGAGAATAACCATTGAAATATATAAATAAAGTGTTTAAATTAAATTAAAACATATTTTAAAACATAATTTCATTAAAAATAATTTTCTCGAAAATGAGTTGAAAATATCATTTAATATAAATTTTGGACACATTTTTATAAACAATTGTTTTTGAAGAAAACTGACTTCTCACCGAAGAGAGAAATGAAGTTTGATTTTCTTTAAAAACATTTATAATTAACTTTTGTTACAAATAGGCACAATGGTACCATAACATTAAGACATAAATAATAACAATATGGTATAGATATTCTTTATTAATCAGCAAATATGGATCATAATATTACATCAATAGATGTATAATCATATAAAATCCCGATAAATAATGAGATTTTAGTAATAAAATCATACGACTTTGGTAACATTTAATCCAAATACATATGAAATAATAACAATAAAAGAGTCTAAAAATCATTAAAATAAGTATATTCATAATATAACATGTTAATGGGGGATTATATACACCTCCCAATAAACATTGGTCTATAAAATAACATATGTCGCAAAGAATTAATATTGGAAAACGTCCCTTTCAACGTTGGTAACTTTGAAAACATCACCCTATAAAAGGGAGATACCCAAATGAATATGTAAATACAAACAATTTACTGTTTTAGAATCATAAATTAAATTAATTTGAAGAAGATACATTATAATTAATAAATAGGTAGTGAATATATCATGTGCCTCAAAAAAGAAAAAAGTGTGATGTAAATCTCTTACCTTGTGTCATCACATTCATCGTAGTCATTAAAAAATACTTTATTATAAATATATATTTAATATAAATATATCAAAAAATAATATTAACTTATATATAACCATATATTATTTTCTTATTAAATTATATTATACATATATTAACAATATAATGTCAATGTAATGATTCAGTTAATAACCAATTTTGTTTTCCGTACATGTTTTGAAATGTTTTTATTTGTCTTCTTACATAGATAATGAATTAATAAGATATAGAATATAAATCATCCTATTAATGTCATATATATTTATTCTATATTTATTTATATTAATCCATATAATTCAGTGATCAAAAATGAAAAAAACTATTTAGGCATACAGTGGGACGTACGCATGGATAAACACCGTTTCCGTTTTCTAATATTATTGAAATATAGAAACGAAAATGATAAATATATATATGTATGTACTATCATTACAATATAATTTATATATCATATATATTAGATATTTATATTACACTAATCATTAATACATTCTATGTATAGAGTAAATGAATCACATCACTTCGTGATGCGGTAGTCTGTCGTACACATCAATGATGTTATCGAATTCCAAAAAAGTATAAATAATGAAATTATGTGTTATAAAAAAATATTTTCAAATCATAAATATATCATAAATATCATATTGAAATATTATTCCCACCCTTTTTTCCAATATAAATAGGTGGAAATTGATGAATTAATGACAGATGTTTGTGACGTGGTTGTCCATCGTATCCACAAATAATGATTTATTAACCTATTTAAGGTAAGTGTGTTTTTTTATGTCAAAAATTTAACATGAAAATTTTAAATATATATTTTATACAAAGGTAATTATATAATCATGATAATAAAATTAATTAATGGAATTTTAAGAAAAAATAAAATGAAAATACTTGTTGATTAATTTTACCTCTTCTTTAGGTATCTCCGTCTGGATTTTAATAAATGGAATATTTTGGTAGTATTACCACACAAAGAAATTCTTATAAGATGAAATTAGGTAATTATGGATTTTTTGGGATTTGGTTAGATCCAAATGGATTTATAGGTGTTGGTAATGGGGGAGAGTGAATGTCATTTTATAGTTGAGGATGAGTGGCATCCTTGTAAATATTCTAAAGTATTTATTTATTTGAAAGTCTAACGTACCTCATATTGATAAAAAATTGAATAATAATGGAAGGGTTTTTTGATTATGTTTTTAAACCCGTCAACCACACAAAAATAAAACATTGTTATATGGTTTTTCATTATTAATTTATTTTACTAAATTTTCCCTTTTTTATTTCTACCATAGTAACTAATTTTATATCCATGGAAATTAATACAGTCAGACTAAATTATAGGGATTCCAATTATAAAATTTATACCCACTAAATATGGATATCACACCACTTTTATAAATTAGAAATCAAATTTTTATGTGAAATTAATTTTAATATAATCACATGTAATATGTAAAAAAACAATACTTTAACTATAACGATGCAAATAATGTTTATACTATTTAATAGTCAATTTGATATTTATAAATCATAAATTTGTAAATTAATGGAGATAAATTTATATTTTTTAACAATTAAAAGTAATATGGAAGAAGTTATTATCTTTACTAATATTAATTAATTTTAAAAAATATTATTTATTATAAAATAACATTACAGATATTTTCGACAATTTTTAGTTATTCTTAATTTTAAAAATATCAAAATAATAAAACAAATTGAATCTATTTAGTTAAAACATGTGTAAAATGATATAGTCTTCTTATAAATTATTTTAACATAATAATTCATTCAATTTTTCTCAATATAAATATTATTTGTATCATTTATTTTATTTATCTATTTAATATATAATTTATTTATTGTTGTTTCTTAATCATATAATGTTATTATTTAACCTCTAAAATTTAAAATTAATTATTATAATAATAAAAATTGTTTTAAATTTTATAATAAAATTTATTTCCATACATATTATTGTTTCCCTTTCCCAATTATTTATAATCATTAAATGAATGAAAGGTTCTGTTTTTTGTATTTTAATTAAAAAAAATTATTATATTGGTCAATTTCATTGAATAATATCCTACAAACTCAAAATATTGACCATAAGGTATTAATGGGATAAATATGTCTCTAAATTGGGTATTGGAAATTTTTGTGGATCATTTTACACTATATATTCTATGTTTAATTATTAAGAAATTTTTTTTTACCTTAATAAATGTAATTAATTTCAACTATTTTCACTAATAATTAAAGTTTGACATTAAATATATCTTATTAGATAATATAAATTAATATTATTTTAAATATAGCATCAATTTTTGGAAATTCCAATCAGAGAAGTTGCAAAATTTTATTTTTAATTAATACCATAGACGCAATGACAAAGCATTATTTTAAGGTTAAAATATTCAATCATTTTCTGTATTTTAATATTCCATTTCAAAATTAAATTCATCCAAATGAACTAAATTTGGTTAATAGATATATATTTTATATAATTATTCTTCAAAATAATCTTAAAATATAATTTATCATTTTAACTAAATTAAAAAGAATGATGTTTTCAATTACAACACGTTATTTTTCATTATTGATCAAAAAATTAAACGTCTCAAAAAAATAATGAAATATAACCCAAATATAACATTGATAATCCACTTTTAAAATCTAATTTTTTTCAATTTTTCTGCTAAAATTGGAAAAATATTAATTTTTTTTAATTTACTCCAAACATGATTAACCACTCATTTATAAAAAAATTGTATTTCTGAAAACATGTTTTACATGATTCATATTTTATTTACAATGAATAGATAGCTATTAAAAATGTAAAGAAATATGTTAATATTTTTTAAACCTATTCATTACCACCATTAAAGAGTCTATGTAATAACATCATTTAAAATAATAATGTGACGAGTATATGGTAGTTTAGTGAAACCATTTTATGTGTGTAATACAAGACAATAATAATATTATGTGCACCAAAATCTAAACTCAGTGTTGTGCGTAGCACAATATTAATATGATTTTTTGTATATATAATTATTCACATAGTGTATCATGTAACATGAGACACCAATAATTTTAATTTTCACAAAAAATAATTAAAAATATATGGGTTATAGTCAGTATATGATTTTTTTGACAGAACAGATACAATGCCATAATAACTTTTGTCTGATATAAGTTATTCCAATTACACCGATTATAATCATTGGTTTGTTTGGTGGACTATATTTTTATTTTTATTAAATATATTATGCTTCGTTTTATGTATAGGAATTTACACTTTTCGTATGGATATAACCTTGGACAGTCTGATAGACAGAACACTTAGTCAATTTGATGGACATAACACTATTAAATTCAATAGACTAGACTCTAAGCCATTATTATGTATCAGATATTAAAAAAAATTGATTTTTATATTTGTTTACCAATAAAACGTCTTAATATAAGTTATAAAATGATGTATTCAACAAAGACATAAAAAATTTGGCAATAACATATCAGTGAAATATTTTTTTAAATTTATTTTTTTTCAAACCTATGTTAAGGTAAATTAGAAAGTATAATCTTTCACATCAATAATCTATCCCTTTTTTGAAAGTTAAAAACACAAAAAATAAAATGAAATATTATTAACTTTAAAAAATGATTAACACTTTTTATATTTGTGAACATCACAAGAATTCTTCATAAGATTAAAAGAAAAAAAAATTTATGAAGGTAAATATCATTTGATTTTCTGACTATATTCTTTATTTAACAAGTTTAAATGTTTCATATGGTCAAAGTAAGGTTTTAGGAGATTCTAGGGATTGTTCATAGTCCTGGTCTATTGGAAATGGAAAAAATGATTCTATCTCTCGATTATCTCATGGATAGTAATAACCATGTAGTGTGACCATTTAGGGAACTCAGTGGGTAGTAGGAGGTTGCATGATTTTTATGAAATTGTGCAATCATGGGAACAAACTATTGTGAGATTACGAGGGTTTGGGATTGTGATATTCACATTGATTATTCATGGTTAGGAAAAAAATTTCCTATAATTTTTGGGGACCCTCCTTGGACAGTGGAAGAACCAAATTTATCATAAGGATTGTCCAAACTGTGCTACCAAACCGTGCACCTCCATTATTTCTGTATGATTTGATTTTTTTCTCATAAATAATTTTATCCCTTTCCCCTAATCCATCCCTTATCATTTCCATATATCTAACTACTCCTTCCTCTCCTAAGATTTATCCCGTGTCTGATACTAGGCATGTTGATAACACTTTGATCCAAAAACCAAATCAAGTCCAATTGAATGAATTGGATCTTCATCAGTTAGCACTCAAATCAACATTCAACAGATACTAGTTGCTCTACAGATCTATTTCATTATTTTGGTGGGAGCTCATTCATCCTATATTCAGATTGATTGGTTTCACATTTTTTCCATCTGATCTACTTAGATTATGATGGTGATACCTTATTAGGATAAATATATGACAAATGTGTAGCTTTTCCATATTTAAGTCTTAAATGTTTTGTTATTTTGATAGACTTTTTGTGTGACATGGTAGAAATGTTAAATACTCACATTAAATTTATCTTTTTACGTCAATATAATTATTGCACTGTTGATTAGTATGTTTGTAAACATGAAATGTGTTTATAGGATGTAAACCTAAATCATATCTACCCCTTAGGTGTATCAAAAGAAATTATTCTTTATATATAAATTTTAAATCAACCAATCTCTAAATATGTGTTTGGAATGACTTGTAAATAGAATTTCACTCCCTTTATAATTTTTTTGTTCCATGAAAATGATAACTGATTGGTTTTCCTTGGATATTAATTTTCTTATATTGAATAATTAAATGGAATGTTTTAAAATGAATGATAATGGGTGGAAAGGCATCACGAAGTGATAAATTATTTATTAAATTGATTATGTGAATTGTGACACTGATTTATATGTGGGGTCATGATGACCAAGTTTATTATGAGATGATCCCTAATGTTTTTATGATTGTTATGATTAATCCATTGATATTGGATGCTAATTATGGTTAAGGGACTTGTTTCACATTATTTTCAGACTACCTTACATCGAGTCTGGAGTATGACATCTCTCACTATTTTACAAATATCAAGGGGATGGGTATGATGTTACATGTTCCACTATATCTAATTTTTCTAATGATGTCTCACCCCACCTCATTCTTAATATTATCATGGTGTCTCACATTTATTATGAGATTTTGGGCGTGTAACCTTGCATCTGCCTACAACTCCTTAGACTAGTTATGGACACTTGACTTACACCTCTGGACCATCAATCACATATTACCCATGTATATTCCTACTTAACACAACCCATAAATAGTGATTATAAGACTATATAGTATATAATGATACAATATAAGAATTATTACTATTTATATGTGTGGTATCTTATCTGAATATTTTTTAGACCTATAATGAAGTAAGTAGAGATACCAGGTGTCATATAGGATCTTAAGGTGTCTTGTATTTATTGAATTGGAATAGTTAATTAATCATTATAAATTCATACATATTTGTTATATACACTATATGGATTATTTCTATACATAAATGGTTGTGGTGTTCTATGATTTTATCTCACACCCTATTTCAGTTGCCTTTTGTATCTGTGATGATTACTTGAATGTAGGTATAGATGGTAAAAATTACCCCACTATAGATGTTTCATTCATTTTTCCTTATTAAATAGATCATGGGATAAGATGACTGAGCTTATACTCAATATTCTAGAGGATTAGAAATTTTCATTTTTAATTTCAAAAGCATATTGTATATTCCTATCCCTTATATATTTTTTTTTCATTTTTTATATAACATTATTCAATGAAATAAAAATTTATATCACTCATCCTTTGGAATTTTATTGTTATATAATTTTCATGAAAAATATTTCTTCCTTTTAATTTTCCACTATGGCGCGTAATGGGTCTTATTATTATAGTTTCTGTTCCCACTGTGTTGACGGTTATTCATATGCTTCTAGTATTTTTTATTTAAATATTACATCAGTTGTGCCTCCCAGACATGAGGGTATATTCTACCTAGTGTACCACATTAGACCCTCATTACTAGTTAGAAGCATTTTTAATTCAAGGATGTGGTCTTGAAGAAATGTAAACCACCAGCTCAGGGAATGGATCCAATGAGTCCCTAGTTGGTACAATAAAAAGTGACAATATATTGGTTTCTTTTCCTCTATCATATTGTTTGGGTTTTATATTGGAGACTAGGTTGTATTGGAATTTTGTAATGATTTTGATCCTAGGATTAGCTATCTCACGAACAGTGGATCCCAAATTACTAAGGATGGGTTGTTGTTGTTAGGATTTTTCACTTGTTATTGTTGATTCATCTTCACCATTGGGTGGTCCACATGAGTTGTTATATTATTATTGTTTATTATATTTTTTTCGATATCGTTTTTCATTAGCCTTATATAGAAAATAATTATAATCCCTTGATTCATTATATACACATTAGGAATAATATAGAATCAATTTTTACATTCCAAATTTACCCTCGTTCATTCATTTTCCTGATCCACATTATTAGTTCCTAGAATATTAAATATTATGATGCAAAAAGATTTCATATAGGGATAAAATAATTGTATTATTTAAGGTTACTATATCAATATTAATGGGGTTATCACAAATAAATTTGGTTTCAAGAATTAAGTTGACCATTATACCACATTTTGTGTTCATTACCTACTAGTTATTGACCATTATGCATATAAATAATCATATATATTTTTTGAAACAAAATGAATTATACTTTTGAATAGAAATTTTTACCACTAGATATGATGTCAATTGCAATGAAAAGGGGGTTTTCCTCTATACCATGAAATTGAAATTCCCTAAATGATACCCTCAATCACCTAATACGTTAGATAGTCCCCAGATCATCCATAATGGTGGGTAGATTGAATGTATATTATGTTCTTTTAACTATTCATGGTCTATCCTTATCAAATAGACCATGATTTTTAATAGAAAGAGAGTTGATATATTTTCTAGAGGAAGGCTATGCACCAATCCTAGTGTTATATCTAAATTTATTTCTTACGATAAATTATATTATAGGTTTTGTGTTTTGAATTCCAGAATCATGCCCCTATTACAGCATGATGTCATTTGCCTGGAAGGTGGTGACGATCGTGCACCTTAGTTGGAAGGCCCTGAGACACTATTGGTAACACATGTCATACCATATATGGAACAAAATTTTATTATTGATATGGGAATCAATGCCTTTTTTGTAGAGGGTTTCTTCCTCAAAATGAAATATATGAAAAGTATTTCTCGATCTACCCAAACAGTGGATGATTTGACTTGGGAGTTCCAGAAAAAGCATCCACCCAACTTCCTATGAGATGATTGTCCACATTTTTCAGAGTAATGGCTAGAAGACATGCATTCTATATTCAAAAATATGTAGATTCCTCTAGAGAAAAGGGTCATACTAGGTTCTTATATGATATGTTATTCAAGAAAGAGATAGAGGGATGTTATTACGTAGGATGAATGATGTCAATATATATTCTAGCTAGATTTATAGATGATATTATTTGATTACTTATTTCATTAAAATCAATGTATCACCATGCTAGGGAGTTTTGGAATCTCTTATAGGGATCCCAATTTATCATGGAATATTCATCTCAATTTTCTACGTTATAGGGTTTCACTCATATCTTATATAAGGATGATCTTATTACTACCACATTGTTTGGGGATGTAATGTATATTCCATCAGAACCAAGATGAATGTTTTTCTACTAAATATTTTTTATAATGTCTTCTAACAATTTCTCATTATTAATTGGAATTCTAGGGAAGCCGATGGTGGTAACCAGTCCAGTTTACCACCTACATCTACTAGTGTTTATTCTATTTAATTAAAGAGTAACTTTGAAGTTTCTACTAATGGAATATGTAATTAGAAATCTCGTACTAAAATTTTCTTAAGATGTTATAAATTTTGGAATATATGACATATGAGCAGTTATTGAATGATAGATCCATTGGACTACAAATTCAGAAACATTATTGGTTATATATAACACTACTAAATAACATTTTCCTCATTTTATAGTGAGTGGATATATACCCCTACCCCACATACTAGACCAAGGATTGTTGTATCTCATACAGAAGGAAGCTAGAAGAACACTATCTTTTTAGGCCATGGTTGTGTTAGAGGGAGTGGTAATCAAAATAATTATTCCGAGTGCCAGAAAATTTATCATGCTCATTGAAGCCTAGTTTCAGTCAAGGCCACAGAATGGGTATGTTATATGTAGTAAAGATTATTCAAGAGACGTAGAGCACCAAACCTTCTACTATTTGAGGAACTATTCTAGTATTCTCTACATTGGTTTACTCTTTGTTTTATATATGTGTTTCATATTCCATTATATCATAGATGCTTATAGGGTGTTTTCCCCTCAAGATAGATTTATTCTATGGGTTTATGAAAGTAGATACTGAATTACATAACTAGTCATAGAGAATTATCTATTATAAGGATAATACATAGTATATAGGTGGATATCCCTTTGAGTGTCATCTTTTCTTAATCTACATGACATTATTTCATATTATTATTATGATGGATTGGTTAGTTTCATGTTGATCCCATATTTATTTTTAACATTAATGGTTTTTTACATCACTAACGGGATGTAGACATGTATAAAAGGGATAATGGGATATCCAAGCTATGTTATGAGAACCTGGGCATCAGTGGTTGGGAAGAGTGACAACATAGATTTCCAGTCTTGGAATAGATGATTACGGGTTTTGACCTTTTGTTTTTTCGCTTGTATTCAATCATTTATGGGATATTTTCCCAAACGACCTTTCTAGGCTTCCAATCGTTAGAGTTTGAGGATATGTATTTGTGTTAGTGTCATGAGTAGAACCAATTTATATTTGTCCTTTAAGGATAGAACATATAGAGATTTTGGTGCCCAAGAAAAAGTTTTCAGACATGGAGGATAAAGGCTTCATCCATCCATGTACTTCTCTTAGGGGTTAACTTGACCCTTTTCAATAAGGTGGATGGTAACCTCAATATTTTTCATAAAAATGATGGTTACACAAAATTATAGTTATGAAATTATATTCGATTATTTATATAGAAATCCTATTTCATAATAAATGGGTGGTGGGGGATGTTTTCAACTATTTATTTGAGGATGGGCTAGAATCAGGTGTGTGTCATATCCTCATACATACCTCATATAGCTTTCCATAGCAGGTCAGGTAAATATGGGTATAAATTGGTGCCATTAAGTCTCATGAATGTACCTTTGGTTTTCATTGATCAAATAAATAGGGGTTTTCAATCATATCTAGATTTATTCGCGTTATAATTTGTGGATGATATAGTATGATATTCTTATTCATGGGATGAACGTTCCAACTATCTTGAGACGATGTTGAATACATTAAGAGATAACACAAATTATGCTAATCTTTGTAAATTCCACATTTGGATCCACAATGTCCACATCATTGTTTATATCATCTCGAAGTCAAGAGTTTTTATAAACGTAGATATGGTGAGAGGTGTAGTTTCATTGGAGAATAAAAATAAAATATTTAATATATAGAGTTTCTTGTGTATAGCCATGTATTACAAACACTTCATCCTAGATCTCTAAAACCTAATACAGTCTCTTATGGGATTAAAAAAGAAGGGTGTAAAATTATATTTTTAAAAGGAATGTGAAGTATAATTTACAGATTTTATTGGAATATTGACTCAAGAACCAATCCTAATTCAACTATATCCTTACAATGCATATACAGTTTATTGTGATGCATCTTTTATTGGGATGTGAGATGATCTGCTGTAGGATGAGTGAGTGGTAGCATAAATGATTTGTAAGTTATTTCCTTAACGGAAGAAATACCCTTTAGATGACCACAAGATTGAATATATAGTTCATGATCTATAATATTGTAGACACTATCTACATGGAGAGAGTTTTATGGTGTTTACTAATAAAAAAACATTCATGTACATAATTACAGACTACATTTGAATAATAGGTAATATAGATGGGCTGAATACCCAAAATATATTGAATTAGTTGTTTCAAATATATAAGGAAATATAAATGTTATAGCCGATACTGTGACCTTGATGACTCTGAACTAGGAGGCTCAGAAGTGTAGCGGTGAGTAGAAGCTCAATAACATGTCGTCTAAGATTCATGTAGTTGTTTAAGGGGATCATGGAAAGATTTTCCTCACATCTAAAGTAGTTAAATCTACCCTATAGAATGAGTGGTAATAAGGAAAATTTCAGATATTGAGGTCTTATACATAAGATAATTTTTCTTAGATGATGGCTCATCTTCTGAGTGGATTTTGGATGGGGATGAGACCTTATTCTTTAATAGATTTATATTTGGGTCCCAATTGAAATTTGGGGGGAGATGATGTAAGAATTTTTTTCTTTATTTTGAGTAATTCATCCCAGTGTCACCAAGATATATTCAGAAAAATCACGCCAGTATTGGTGTATTAGTATGATATTAGAGATAACTAGTTTTATTACTTTCTATTCCACCTGACAGTAGTTGAAAGAGAATATTTATTGATGAGAAGTAATTTTAATGAAATTTTATTATCCTAAATTGAAATGGGATAATTATTATATAGATTTAATGAATGGGATTTTATATTTAGTTGGAGAAATAATATATTATAGGTAGTCATTTATTATTTGATGATGGTCATACATTTTCTCTTATTCAAGAGACCAACTAAATAGATGATCTTGGGAAGCTATACCACATGGAGGTTGTATGTTTTCATGGAGCGTCAAATTCTACAATATCTTACATGGATGATAATCTCATGTCTCATAACTAGAATGGTTTATAGAAGGCCTTGTGTATTCCAGTGATTCTAAGTAAAAAGTATCATTCTATGATAGTTGGATAGATAGATCATTATGATTTAGCCGACACATTTTCATGTTCTGATGACATATGGGGTTTTTGGGAGAGACACATACCACTTTTCAATTTTATCTTACAATAAAATCATCATGGAAACCATTTATATTTCCATATATAATGCCTTATATATTAAGCCATGTTGATCATCTATATTTTGGGCAGAGACAAGGGAGGAACCCTTTCTTGGATTGTGTCTCATCTATAAGACTCTGGAGTTGGTCTATTTCATCAGAAATAATATTTTAATAGCATATTCTAGATTGTAGTCGAATTATGACCAATGTTGATGGCCTCTTGGGTTTGAGGTTGTAGATCAGTTATTCTTGTGAGTCTCCTCTAGGATGGTCCATAGATGATTTCTTAGGTAGGGTAAGATTTCACCTTGATTTATTGGACTCTTTGAGGTTTTGAAATATATAGGAAAAGTAATTTATTGGATATAAAATCCCTAAAGATAATAGTCTTTGCATGATTCATTTTAGGTGTGTCATATTTGATGGTATTATTTATACCCACGACATTTTTTATATCATGTTGATATTGATGTGCATATAGATTCTTATTATAGGTATTACCCAATATTTATTGCAGATTAGATAAAGAAGACAGTATGAGGATGTCACTTCCATTAGTAATAGAATGAGACCTGGATGCCAAAAATTTATATATGATCCTGGTTTCCTGAGCTATTCTATGACAATAACTCTTTACTCGCAGATGGCCAACTCAGGGATGAGTTTCGTTACAATGGTAGGTTATATTTACTCAACTATTCATGAATTTAAAAATATTTTTTTTTGTTTAAATCCAATTTACAACTTTGATAAACATTCATTTTGGCCTATAGAAGGTTTTGGGAGAGTACCAGTCTTGTTCTTTTCATGAATCTCTAAGTAATGGGAAAACTGATAGGGCCACATGGCTATTGTAGGGTATGTACTAATTGTGGATTGTAGTTGTTCATGGAACACAGTTTCATATATGTAGTCACATGGTTTTTCTATAAATGTCTATGATATGGCACACACTCGTGCTAGTTTCAGAGAGAGTGGGACAATGAGCATCAAGAGCATAGTGCATGGTTCACCAAACTGTATGCCTAGCCAATACGAGGGCCATCCTTGTATACTGGAGGAAGCATGGTTTTTGATGGTTTTTCCAAACCATGTGGCTAAATAGTGAATCAAATTTTCATTGGATAATTTTAATTGTTAAAATAATAAAATTTAAACCATAACCCTCATCTCTCTATTCACATATCCTACAGACCAACTTCCCCTTCCAATCCATTTATTTATCCCTAGGCCTAACCATGGTTTGTTAAAAACTCATTGATCAAGACTCCCAATCATGTGTAGTATGATAAATTGGATCCACATCATTAATTACTCTAATAATCTAACATCATAAGTCAATTGTTGTTCATATAACTTTTACTATTATTTCCAAGATCATTCACCATATTTTTAGGGTGCTGGGATATTTATCATTTTTCTTCCAATAAATATTGAATATAAATCCAATAACTGAAACCGGGTTATAAATGAACCTAAAGTAGCTGGTCTAGAATCCCATACCAAAATTTATGGTGTTGTTATAGCTTCGAAAATTTTGTGGAATGCAGTAAATCATTATGCATCTCCTTAAAATATTATTTTCATATCTAGATAATTATACACATGATGTTAAACATTCATAGACCATATATAGTTGTTTATAGGATACCGACCATAATCATAACCACCCACTAGGTGTAAAAAATTAAATTACTCTATATATACATATATTTAATGATCCTAACACCATAAAATTATTCATTTTGAAATTAAAATGGAATTTTCGTCCTTGTGTAGTTTCCTAGTTGTTAAAAGAACCACCTATGTTCTGGGTTTTCCTTAAATATGAATTTCCATTCTTTGAAAAATTAAATAGAATATTTGAACATGAATAATAATGGGTTAGGAGTCCTTTAAAACTAATTCATGGTTTATTAAATTGATTAGATGAAATTTGACACACACTTATATGTTAGGGCCCAATGAATATGATTCTTATGGGGTGTTCCCTTATGTTATTATAATTAATATGATTATTACATTGATTTGGAAAATGATGAAAGTTAAGGAACTTATTGTGAAACACATTTCACTAGACCTGACATCAGTTGTTGGGATTGATGTCTCTTATGAATACTTTTTTATCTCAATGATGGGAATGAAGTTTCATGTTCCACAATTCTCAGTGACGGGAATTAGGACTCACCCCGCCTATCTCAGGTGATGAGTATGACATATCACATGAAATATGAAATTCAAGGAATTTAATATTACTTGAGACTATAAATAATTAAATTGGTTATGGATGCTTGTGTTACACATCTATTCTATTTTGTTCTTAGTATGAATGTATATACCTACTCATTTCCTCACATACATCATTCATTCATCTGTATACAATATATTTTCATAATATTTATTTATATATATATTATTACAATATATATGTATGGATACCTATCTAACACTTTTACTAGAATATGCCAAAGAAGGTAGAGTCATCCAGGTGCCCTATAGAAACCTGATTTAGAAGGTAATTATTGACGTAGTATTGGTCATTAATCATTATACATGCACAGGGCATGGAAATGTATATTTCATTGATTAATAGTAGACATAATTGGTGGTGGGATACTAGGATTTTATCTCACACCCTACTCAAGATGCCTTTGGTGCCTATGAATATTACATTTTTCTGTGTATGAATTAGGGAAAATAATATTCTATAGATGTTTTATTATTTTACTTATAGAACAGATAATGGTATTAGAGGGATGATCTTACACTGGAGATGCTGGATGAGAATTTTTTTGTCCATTTGTTATTTTTTGTATCATGTTATTTATGGATGTTCCTTATATCTCTTATAACCATTTTTCTATATCATTTTTTACTGAGATCATTTTGTATAAGACATAGCTTTTGTTATTTGATTTTTATTTACAGGTCTTATTGATATAATATATGCTTCTACTATTATGTTGGTTATTTATATTCTTCAGCTATAGTCTATTTATATGTTGAAACAATTTTCAGACGTTGATATGAGGGTATAATATCCCAATTGTATTTACTTATACCCTCGTCACTTGTCAGAAGCCTCTCACATATTTGGGGGGGGGTGCGCTTAAGGCCATGGGACCCACCAGCTTAGGTCATGGGGCCAGTGGATCTCGGTACAGAACATTATATAAGAAATATATTATCTTTTATCATCTTAAATCCCTATGTGTTGACGGCATATTTTTTTCCCCAATCATCATCTAATTGAATATATAATTACTTATGATTATCTCCCTCCAAAAAAATTCCTCACATAAATAGTATCAATCCTATATATATTTATATTCATTCAGATTATTTTTACTCGTTTCTGATTTGAAAAAATCATTGGGAATTTAAAATTTACACATGAAATTTTAGAGAATATAGAACAAAAAAAATTGTTTTTGAATAACTATTCATGGATGAAAAAATAACATTCATGTATTTTTAAATAAGAAAAATTTCAATCAAATCATATTTGAACACTATGTCCATCAAACTATATTTCATTTAAAAATATTAAAATACATCAAGTGTATAGAAATAAATTGTTGATCCATTATTATAAAATTTCGTGAAAATGGCATATATATTCTTCAAGTCCTCTTGGTTCTTCACAGATTCAGATACTATAAATTTAAGTTTAGAAATCTCTTATGTTATTAAGATCCTCACATTACCTCCCATAAAAAATAACATCATCATTAATAAAAATAATATAATTGTTTTCCTCCACCGGCCATGGAAAATATTCATAAAATATTAGATCCAGATATTCATCCCTTAAAATTTATGCTTCTCACCTTTAATTTTTTATATTTTTAAATTCCCAAAATTATATAAATATATTAATATTATAAAAACCTTAATTGATCATTGAAATATGATGATATCCTATCAAAAGATTCAGTCAAGTGAAAATATGCTTTCTTTATATCTGTTTTCTAATCATTGAATTCTTTTAAGTTGTTGTTAACTAATCATGACAACATTATAATGTAATTTAACGTTAATTTATATTAATAATATTTTCCATTTAAAATAATTATATCTACCTAATTCTGAACCACTGATTTAGTAAATATATTTAAAGGCTCTTATTTCTCATTTGAACTATTTTTAAAATGCTTTCACATTTCTTCAATATTTGGAAAATATCAAACTGAATCAATAACCAATTTTTCTGTTTATAAAATGAATTCAATTCTCTTTTTTTGATTCATTAAATGAAGCATCTAAAGATTCTAATGATTCTTCTGAATCATATGGATGATGTGGTCCGTCATTTAATTTTCCATTTTCTTTATCATTATCTTTATCTTCAGAAATTTTATCACATTAATATAACTAACGTTTAATTCTTTCTCTGTTACATTGCTATGAGAATGTTGAGCTTCCTCATCCACAAGTGTGGTTTTTTTTCTTCCACTAATAAAAAATTGCTCCTTACTAGATGAAATATAAAAACATGTGGATCATGAATATATCCCTAAAGATGTTTCATCTTCCTTTTCTTATTCATATTATTTTTCTTGTTCATGATATTATTCAAATTGACTCGTATTTATTAAAAATACATTTTTGATTATATAAACTGATTATTTATGTTACATCATTACAAACATCATAAAATATTTTTGTGCTGGTTTCTCATTTGCCTTCTCAATATGACATTAATCAATAAAATCTTCTCCATTATCCTTATAAACTACAACTAGAGCTGATAATGATTCAAAAAATTCTAAATAGGTTATAGAATGTTTTTCTTAGAACCTGGAACATGTGGAGCTACATATTATTGAGATAATAATTTAAGTTGATCAATGTATTCTCTTTCAACTACGTAATGAAAATCCCCCTATCATAATTTGGTTATCATGACTATTCATCTTTTTTTATTTTTTACTTATTTTATTTAATATTATATTTTTATTTTCAAATACCATACTTATTGTTTATCAACACTAAAGGATGTATACCCTTGATTCTTTAGAACATATTAAGCCTTAATGATCATAAACTCATTTTACGTAATAAATTTTTGTTTCATATAATATTTAAATGGATAAGATTCATCTTTTCTTTTCACTTTTACATGCTCATTCTCATTGACTACATGAGAATCTGACATATATTATTTTTAATTTAGTAAAAAAATCAACTTTGGATTGAAGACCAATTTCATTCTCACCATAGTTTCTTATCCAATTAAAGAAAACATTTCACAAATTATGTATGGCTAATTATTAATCTTTAATACTACCATAAAATTTACCGACATATTATCAATGAAATGAGGAACAATGTTATTTCATTACATTATAGATATTTCCATAATATACTCAATAGAATGAAACAAAAAAATCAATATTTTTATTTTCATAATGTTGAAATGAATGTTCAATGTGAAAATTTCTTACACTTTAAGAGTATCATTATTACCTTTTGTCAGTTTCATGTAACCATGCATTCATAGGGTGACAATTATATCATGTATAATCAAGTCAATTACTTTTCTTTCCTTCACATAATATTGGAATATACTAGATTCAACATCAGATATTGTATAGCTAAAATTATTTCATATAATCATTGGGGATAAAAGGTATGCCTCTCCATCTAATTTAATATCATCTAAGTCAGAAACATGTTAAATCACTATTTTACAACATTCAATAAAAATATTAAAAACAACAACTTCCATCTCCTCATCTGTAATGAATTATATTATTGAATATAATTCATTTACTATTTGTAGATGTCGTAAAAATATAATACCTTTTTTCAAAACATATTTTTATAATCCACCCAAGTTTAGCCCTGTATCGGTCACACAAGCCAACCTATGACATCCCTAAGGAGCATTACCAGTTACCATTGGGTGGGGGAATGTAGTTATAGTATCAATGAGGGCCAATGTGAATGATTTCTCAGAATATAAATATACAAGACAAGGGAATGAAAATAGGCGATCCCAATAAAAATAAATATCCAACCTGATCACTGAGATATGAAACAAAAATAAAACCACAACAAACTGGAAAACAAATAAATCTTTGTGTGACCCCTTGTTTCACCCAATAAACCAAAATTAAATATCACCCATGGGAATCGAGACCAATTTTTTACACACAGCTGGTATAAAACACGAGAAAGGTTGTATAATAATGATTATTAACACTCATTATGAAATACCTTATAATGTCATCCCTATAAATATATTTAAAATAAAACAATTCCTCTACTAATAGTATTAAATAAAATTTATAAACATAGGATTTCATACACCTACGTTTTAAAAAAACACAATTCATTTCCCTGTTAATTAAAAAGAAATTTAGAAAAAATATTAATGTTTCTATATTTTAAAGAAATATAGGGGAGAATGAAGAAGAAATTTTTAATTTAAAAATTAAAAGACAATGAAAAATATTATGAAAAATATTAAAGAAAAAATTAAAAAAATTGTTCACTTTTAAAACTGATATCGACCATAAATGGGTGGAAAAACAATAACAACATAACAAGGGAGATAGAAAAAATCATGCACCTAACCAGAGATTAGAAGGAATAATAATTATCCAATGTAGATAAATATATTTTGGTGAATCGTGGAAATACCAAAAAGTTTAGGGGATAGTCTAGAACATATTTTCCTGGATCCATCATGATAGTGGACTAGATATAGTCAAACCTTCCCCATGATTGATCATACCCTACCCGACCTAACAAATGGGAATAATCATTAAGTTGATAGAATATTTACTGTGTTCCACAATCAAGAGTGTAATATTAAATTATAGTCAGAAATACTCAATGATAACCCTCTATCTATTATAGGTTCCTTGGTAATTAATATAGTGGGGGTGATCTAATCAATTCCAACAAGCAACCGAATATACAAATAATTGTGGACACAATTAGAACACTATAGAATAACCCCTAAATCCCCCTAAGGGATAATACCGGTTATTTTGAACCAACAATACATGTGGGAAGCCTTATTATAGGGACATACCATTACCTTGATAAACGAACAATTCATGACACTCACCCCAAGAAGAGTTTTCAAATGAACTCTAGTTATAAAGATGTCAAACATGCCTCAAGTAAACATTGAGTTACAATCCTTTTATAATTGATTCAAACACACAACATGGAGTGCAATGAAACATTAAAACACTTTTCTGAAAAAAAATAACCATTTAGAAACCACAAAAATCTTTTTAAATCCAACTAGTAATGTTATTGAACACTTGTTGTGTAAGGACACTAAAAATAATTATAGACAATAAAATATCAAGGGAAACCCCTCTAATTTAATTACAAATAATTTTTCCTACAACCACATATAACTAATTGATATCAACCTCTGTTGTTAATAACATGAAATCAATTTTCTTTATAATTAATGGAATAATTTAAGAGAACCCATCCACAAACTCATATCACTTGGACAATGGAATTATTGAACAACTCTACAAGGATCCAAATAATTAAAAACACACAAGGAGAACCTTATGAAATAAAAACCCCTAATTTATTAAGATATAAACCTGAGCATCAGACTAATATATGAAGGGGAGAAGAGTTATGAACCAAAAAATTTATAAGAAGGGAGATGATGAATAGAGGAGGTTATTACATTGATAAATAAGCAAAAAAATGGTTGAATACATATAAAATCATTAGTGGAAGGAGGTGAGAGGCATGGGGAAGAGGTGGAGAATCCATAGTTGGTCGAACAAGCTATGTGAGAGGGAAAATGGGTGATTTGGCCTTAAAAAGGATAGGACAAATAGTAATTTGAGAATTTTAATGAATCATGGAATCATGCATGGTTTGGTTGCTGGTTTGGGAGTTCATGTGAAGATCGTGCATCACATACTAGAATTGTAGGACACCCACACATTTTTTTATGTGGTTTGAGAACCCATGTTCCAAATTTTTTTTTCTTTATTTCAAACATTAATGAACCACATATATGTTTATCATATAGTTTCAACTAATAATTCTCAATTCATGCACCCTCATCAAAGGACACAGTAAGACTCAAAAGGTTACAGTATGTAGCCACATGTCTTGTATAAAACATGGTAATACATGTAAGACCCTATCTATGAAAGAAAAAAATAAATAGAAAATAGGATCAACATTAGGAGACTGCAGAGTTTCCCATTAACTATCCAAACAAAATATTTAATATAGGGAAAATTTCCTGAAAAATAATTTTTATCTAAAAAAGTCAAAACTCAAGGGAATACCCAAAGGAAAAAATATAATAAAAATAAAGTGGTAAAATATAAATTGGGGTGGGATAATTATCCATAATATAATTTTTTCTTCCCAATGAAATCCCTAATTCTTCTAGTTGAGTAAGATAAAATATGAGGGTTCACACACTCACATGGTCAAACTCCAAAACCAAAGAACTCCTCAACCACCACCAAAATAAAACATAAAACCCTAAAAAAAATTATCCTTAGAGAAAAACCTCCTCTCAACGGAAGTGGAAAACCCCATTTCCTAATCAATCATCCTTACCACCACCACCAACATAAATTTTACTCCAATAGCCCAACTTTTACCAGATGAGAAGGGAAACACAATATTAGACTACCCTGGAAGATAGATAAAAGCACCTTGAAAACATTTCTGGTGGAGGAAGGAAAAATTGACAACATGTTCGATATAAAAATATCCTGGGGAAATTGTATACTCCCTACCATAAATGGATTCCATATGGATATTCTTTTAACACAACCCGTCAACACCAATCCTCCAAACAAGAATAGTAACAATGAATCCCAGTTGGACCAAACGAAAGTTATGTGTCATTCTGTGAAACCAATTTCCATTCAAATATAAATAATTTCATATTTTTTTTGAAATGGTGATTCAATTAATGCATAACTCAATAAGGTATACCTAAAAATTTACATTTCAAAAAATATACAACACAATGATATTCATTCACTATAATGATAAAACACTTACATTAAAAACATCAAAGAGCACTTGCACTGGAACCATGTTCAAATAATTGAGCCACACACTACTTCAAGGGAATATATATAGCTCCACAATTGTTTTTAGAAACCACCTATCAAATATTTTTGATATGGATGAAAATACAAACATTACCACAAGTATTCAAATTTCATTGATAAATAGTAATCTGGTGACCTAGATTGATTAAATGATGGAAGACCAGGGTCTTATGCCTAGGAGAAATAGTTTAAATGTCATAATGTACCTTAGGTACATGTTAAAATGATTCTGATTATCAAATTGTTGTACATTCATATAATAATCATTAATAGACTATGATTGATATGGAATAAGATCTATAAATAGAATAATGAATTCTTAAACCAAGTGAACACCATTTTAATGTCCGAAAAAATGAATCACCATTTCCACATTTAGAATCATATAGAAATGTAGTTGAATTAATAATGACATAAAAAATTCCTAGGAGACGTTTTCATAAGGATTCGTCCAAGGTACAACTTCCACCACATCTAACACTAATGTTTATTCATAAAGGAAGTTAACATAATCTTTAAAGACATAGAAAACTCAAGGAAATTGTATGTCCTTTTTTATTTCCACATGCACTCTACTCCAAAAGAAGGATCCATTTGACTATAAAAGTATTTATGGTTTAACTCCAAAATCTCATAGAGTATGTCATTAGGATGATCAACAATAGGGTCTTGTAATAGTAAACAACCCTTAGGTTTACCTTGAATTTCCATTGAATAATGGGTGGGTAGGTACTTTATAATGGAATCAAAGAACTTAATCAAAATCAACTTACCGTTAATAACAAAAACCTAAATCATCACATAAACAAAATTTCCAATATATCTAAAACAATAATTCCTAGAATTTTATCTTACGAATCAAAAAAGTATTCACTACACATCACATACTTATCAAAACATTTCAATTTTGTTATTTTTATGAAAAATGAAATCAAAACGAGCTTGATATGTTTTTAACACACCAAAATTAAATAAGAGATTCTCACGCATATATATTAATGATCCAACTCAAGAACACATCAACTTTTACCATCAACCATCCACTTCCTCATACACATCTATATATGTGAGAAATTAAGAGAATAAAATATGTCAAAATAAGTCATTTCCATTTTCCGGAAAATAAATTCCACCCAGGTATGAATTTCTAACTTTCCATACAATTCATCATTCCATCAACATTTTAAAAAATCCCCAAAATAATTTTTCCAAAACCATTCCATCTCTAAAATAATATCAATTTCTGAAGAAACCAATTTTCTTTGAAAAGTACCAATGGATTTATTTATAATAATCACCATTCCACACACCAATAATCGTTGTATTGAAATTAATTTTAATAAAAAAAATCCATTTTTTCAAAAGCCTTTAAAAAATGATTTATAAAACTCATTCCCTTGTTTTGGAAAACATAAATTAAAATACATAAAATTCATATTTTATAATTAATAATTTTAAAAAGGAATTTGATAATTTGGATTTTCTATATTATTTAAAATGGGGGAAACTAGTTTTGGTGGCTGATTGGGAGATATGATTTGATGATAACTAACAATCGCACCATATCGACAATGATCCTTTCTAGACCATGCCCCCAACTCTACAAGGATTATTAGTTCATAAAAACTCACCAAAACCACTATCTCAACCATCATTTTATTACCCAAGCACATGTCAGCCTGTAAACAATCCACAAAGAACATATAGAACAAAACTTTCACCCGAATGTAATGAATTATAGAAAAAACGGTTGATATTTAAAATAAAGAATCCAAAAGTCAAAAACCGTCTTCCCATTGAAACAAAATATTTTTCATATGATGTGTTGGCCAAAAAAATCATACCTACACCCCATGCTATAAAAATAATACTCTAATTACCATGACATTATTAATAACAATGGTCACTATAAAACATAGTTCATATAAAGAACTGGTCATCTCATAAAATCTTATAATGAACCGAACCAGTTTTACAGTGAACATGTCACTTAATCTAACATACAACACACCTGAGGGACGTTACCAATAACCTCATGGTGGTGAAAAGAACTAATAGAATAAATGAGAACTAATATCAATGAAGTATCCTAATATAAATAAACAAGAGTAACCAAAATATATTTGAGGAACCTACTAAAAATAAGTATAAAAAAAATTTAATACACATATTAATAAATAAAACCAAACTGATCCTAAAAAACTAAAATACTCCATTTGATTCAGTTGTTCAACCACCAAAACAAAAACCAAACATCACCCATGATGATCAAGAACAAACTAGAACCCACTCTACAAACTAAAAATCAGATTGAAAGTATATGAATGATTATACAAACTCGGTACTAATGACTATGTAATAAATTCCTGATGAATTTATGTTAAATTTAAATTAATCTACTTATTAATTGAAATATGTTATCTATACATATGTATTTATATATCTTCCTTTAAAAAATAACATTTTATTTTCATTTTCATTAAAAATTAATTTCTTTTCCAAAAGGAGAAGGGTTAAGATTTTTAATGAAATGTAGGGATAGTTAAAAGAAGTATGATATTATTAAAAAAGTGGAAGAGTGTGCCAAAAAATTACAAAAAAATTTACAAACCAAATTTTAACGTTTTCCATTTGAGATACACAAAATAAATGGAGAAGAATCAATATCCATGATTAGGGAAATGGAAGAAAACATGCATATAAACAAATCACCTGAGAAAGCTAATTTATCCACCATAAAAAAATAAAATCCATTGAAACATGGGAGTAACTAGGATCCGATGTGAAAATATAGAACATATTTTCCCAAATCCATAATGTTGTCATTCTTGATGCAATCTGATAGCCCTCATGTTGGGTCATACACAACCTGGCTAAACCGATGAGCATAATCCCAAAGGAGAGAAAATCTGTACCAAGGGACATAAAAAATTATAATCCAAAAGTAATGAAGTAATAATACTTGGATAATACAGTAGAAATTATTGGCTTCCATGTAATATATAAATTAGTCATGAGCCATGAAAATACATTAAACAACTGAATATATATAAATAGATAACACATGAAACATATACAGGCCTCACTCTCAAATCACCTCAATGGATAATACTTTTTAATTTAAACTAATAATACATGAGTGGACCCTAGTTATATAGACCTCTTAATTCACTGGAGCGAGAAATATGAAATGTGACACCCCCCAAAGAGATATTTGAAAATAATACCAGTTTATGTAGATGTGAAACATGCTTCATATAACATTTGAGTTAAAACACTATTTAGATTAGATACAAACACACCAAATGTAATTTCACGAATCAATAAAAACACATTCGAAAACCCAAAACATAATATATAAATAATAAACCTCTTATAATATCCATCCATGAGTTTTATTGATGAGTTGATGGGAAATTCCACATATAAATATTCTAAACAGTCTATTATCAAGGAAATAAGAAACAATTTCATTAAAAATAAATTTTATAAAAATTTCATATGATAAACTAATATCAAGATAATGTGATAATAAAATAAAATTAAATGTTAATTAATTTATAGACTAAATTAAATGGTAAACTAAACTCAAACTCCCAGCACTTCGATAATGGAAATACAAAAAAAAAACTATACAAGGGTAAAAAGATGTAAGAAAAAACAAGGAGAACCTTACAAAATCAAATCCACAAATTTAAGATCAAAAAACGTTTATAATAGAATCATATAACCAAGAACTAAAAGTAACCTAAAATAAAAAGAAATAAGTATAAAGATTAAAGTGTGTGGAATGAATTGCCTTGAAAAAACACCCCAAATTCATGAAGAATCCACTTGAAATAACTAGGGAAATGAGGTTTGAGGAGATATAAATTAAGGGAGAGGCCTCCCTCGGTATTAAAATCAATATGAGTAAGAGAATTGGTGATTTAGGAATAATAATTGAAGGGGGAAATGGATAATTGACATTTTTAATGAATCATTGAACTATTCACAGTTGGGCAGTATGGTTTAGAGAAATGTGCCTCAATAATGCATCTCATACAAGAATTGATAGAACCCTATATTTTTTGGGAATAATGGTTTGGGAAATAGTTTTTCAGAAATATAGTTCTATTCTATAAAAAATTACAGAACTAGGTGCATTCTTATCAAATGGCTTTGACAAACTGCTAAACCAGAATGATTAATCCAAGGAGTTAATCCATTTTTTTTAAAAAAAATCCTATCAAACAATACATAACTAGGCAAGATGAAGTTGAATCGAAAAGTTCATAGACATCAGGAAGAAAAATGGTTTTCCTGTAACTATGTAAACAAACCGTGATACATTTAAAAAATTGATCGAAACACAACATTTTCTACAGAAACACCTGAAATCAAAGAATAGAATAATGGATAAAATATAAAATAAATAAAAGAGTAAAAAAACTAGGTTGTTTTGACTTTTTTTCCAAATATTCAAATTTAATTAGTCTTTTCATAAAATTATCATACTTTTCATACAATTTATTTTCAATCAAACATCCCTTTACTACGTTACGTTTTTCTAAATATTCCTCAAAATTCGTCAAATTGTAAATAATTCCCAGAATTGGATGAATTGAAAAAACTATAATTGATAATAAATTAGTGATATGATTTTTTATAAGACCATATGGAAACTGTTGTGGAAAAAGGGTCACCCACGCTTGATGTGTAGGCTTTTGGGTGACCTTACATCATCCAAATATCTAACAGTTCAGATTCTATCCAAATTATAATTTGTTGATTGATAGTAATAATCAAATGATTAATTAATTAACTAAATACAGTTATGGATTTTTTAATAAAACTATTCATCAGGTTTAGATATTTTCTAATTACAATAACAATAAAATGTGTATAAAATTAGAATATGAAAAAGTTAAAGAATGCATAAAACCAAGTATAGAAGAGAATGTAATTGAAGATTAAAAAAATTGAAAATAGTATAAAAATACCTCACATAATTGAATTATACTTTTTTTATCAATGTTTAATCATGTAATCTATTATTTTGGAATTTTAAAAATAAAATAATTATAATAATCATTACATCAGAATGTTTTTATGTGAAATTTTAGTAAAAGTTTGAAACTATATATATTTTTGTTAAAATTTTTGAAACAAAAAATTTTGATATAAAAAAATGTAATACTAATTTATTCTATGAATATTTTAATAAAAATTTGGACATTGAAATTTTTAAAAATAATTTATTCTGAAATACTAAACTCTATAGAATAATCATTTGAGACAACAAAAAAATTTAGAAAAACAGTTTTTTTTGTAAACCAAAACATATTTAAATATTTATCATTCACCACATTAGTTTAATATATTTAAATTTATTATAATAATGGTATTAATAAACATAAATACATGTTTTTCTTGAATTTGGTTGAATTATTAAATAATTTATTTTATTTTGAGTGATCCCAACAGTAATAGTGACTTATTTTATTTTCTCATGAGGGACAGAATGGGTTTTTATTTCAAAAATTTAACTTGTATTATAAAAAAATGTGTTCTAGTAAATTTGATACCATATTCAATGATTTTGTGATTCATAAAAAATTCTTTAGCACAACAGCTTCCATCCTACACATATTAGAATTTATTAGTGTAATGTTAAATTGATTGTTTTTTCTTACAATACTATGAAATTAATTATTTTTTATGAAATGAAACATTTTGGAATATTTTTTCTATCAGTTATATAACTACCAAAATCATCATCCAAGAAACATTTTAATTCAAAATAATTTTCATTAAAGTAAAATAATCTTAAATCCATAGTCACCTTATGATAATGAAAAATTATTTTTTCATATTTTTCATCATATTTTCTTATATTTTTCTGAAATCTTTTACATAATAATATAGAATAAATTAAATCCCTATAATGAGTAATTATGTAAATTAAACTTCCAATCATTCATATAAGGATATATTGATCAACTGAGTTATAATATTCATCAATATCTACTAAATCTGATGTTATTTTAGCAGTACTAGTACTTTAATTATTTTCATATCAAAATATCGTAAGAATATTTTTTAAACACTTCTGATGATATAAACAAGTTTCTTCTTGTTTTTTAGATCTCTGAAAACCTTTAAAATAATTATGTTTTCCTGTCATGATCTTTTCAAACATAGAAATCATATGATCTATAATGGAATATTTTAAACATTTTTTATTTTAACCAAATATAATTTTAATTAAATTAAATTGAATAGTGATTACTTTTTAAGAATCTTATTCTATAAACAAAGATGGATCCACAAATCACTTAACAAAGATTATTTGTATAAAAAATACATTTAATATATCCTAGTAGGATATGGGGGATTTTTTATGTTTATTAAGAACCATAGTGATATTAAAAACATTTTTTTCATGTTTTTTATATTAAAAGTAGGGCTTCTAGTATATAAAAATCATCGAATAAAAATAATTTATGGAATACACACCTCAAATGTATTTGGAATAGTTTGAAATTTAAGAATGATACGTTTTCTCAAAATATATAAATAACATAATATCTATCTATCGAATAATAAGTTTCATTATATAAAATTCATCATTTTGATTAAATATCTTTGAAACAAGTATTCCTTTATTTCTATCTATTTTTACATTTTCATGACATTGGATTACAAAAAAAAAATATTACTAAAATTACAGAAGTGTCTTTAGGTTATTCATCCAATTTCAAAACATGATTTCTCTCAAATACATTTACTTCATCTATATATTAATTTATCCAATCCATAGAAACTAAATAATAAAAAGGAGTATTATGTTCAAACTGAGATAAAAATAAAAAAATCAATTTCATTTATAAATGAACTTCTTGTTCTAACCGGTTGATATACATCACTACTCATTTTATCACTAAATTATTTTATAAGAAAAAATAGTATTCTAGGATTTAAAATTCTATTTTTTTTCAACATAATTTTGAAAATATTCTTAATCTATATCTTCTAATATATATTCTTCAGTTATTTCTTTTGGTAAGAACATTTTAACCTATGTGTAAAATTGTTTTTTGAAATTAAATCTAAAGATGTCGTTTGAGGTATTTTGAAAATAAAATGATCTATTTCATCAAACATAACATGTAAAATTCCTCAATAAAAAAAATTCCATTAATAAAAACACTATATTCCTTATTATTTGTAGAATAATCTAGATATATTATTTCATTGGACATTAAATAAATTTTTTATAAGTTATATTTTTTATTCATAATGAATCCATTAAATCCAAAAAATTTGTAGTATGAATGTTCTTATAATCTTCTAGCCGAGAACTCATAAATATTTTTATTACTAATGTGTATTATTAAAAAATAATTTATAGTAACATCATACTTACTCACTAATTCATAAAAAAATAATGTATACAATTGAGTTTTCACTCTATATGGTTCTAGTAACCTATTGATTAAATATATTTCTTCTTCTGACTACATCATTTTGACAAGGATTCTCGGTGCCAATAATTTATGTACAATACATTTTTTACTGAAAAAAATATTAAAAATAATAATTAAAAAATTGTATGTCATGATCACTATGAATATTTTTAATCTATATAATTTACAAAATTTTGTCTCTAGGTAAAAAAATTTATAACAAAAAATTTCTTAGGGCTTCTATCTATGAAAATATTTCCAGGTGTGTTTTGTAAAATCATCAAATTTACCACATACATAGTATTCCCCACTAACACATTCATTTTTTTAGGAAAAATTGTTTATATAAACTAACTGATAATCATTAGAAGCTAATACTTCACTAATATATTCAAAATGTGAATTTTTTTCCTTCCAAATTGACATGTATCACATAATTCAGTATAATATAACCTATGTTATGGTATATATTTAATAGTATTTTTTTATTAAACATTGAAAAAGTTCCTTGATTAATGTTTCATAACTATTTATTCTATGACAATGATTTGTCTTCCATTACACTATATCAAGCTAGATCATTTCTCCAAATGAATTTTGTGTTTAAATTTGTAAATATTGTCTACCCGATTAGACGAATGAATAAATTCAACTTTATAAAAATGTATAGTAAATTGATCATTCAAGAAGTTCTCAAGATAATAATCATCAAATAATTGTTATATTCTAATATAGTTGTTTTTATATAATATTAAAAATAAATCATATAAAAATAATGATTTTCCTTATAGAACACTATTACATATTCTGGTAATTTCTCCGTGAGAAATATATTCCATAGTTACTTTACAAAATTTTATCATTATATTATTATTATATAAGTCGTTTTTCCTAGAAATTTGTTTAGATAAAGCAATTCTGTTGTACCAAAATTTTTTGTTCTTGTTAAATTATAAATTTTCATTAAAATAGAAATATTAACAATTCAAGACCCAAATTGCATGGGCCTCGTATTGTAAAGAAATTATGTTTTAAAGAATCTACAATTTTCAAGCATTAGTATCCTGAGAAAATGATGACACTTTTGAAACATAATCCTTGTAAAACCCTATACTATTAAAAAAATAAATTTTTTATTATTATACTTCCAACCACATTGACACATGGTGAAATAATAGACCACATTTAACATAATAGAAGTTATTATTAACAAATATTATATAATTGTTTTCCATTTGATTGGTATAAATTGATAGAATATTTTACAAGCTAGATATTTCATAATCTGGTTTGACAAAAAATATCATCAGTTGTATTTTTATTCAAGAAAATATATACAATATCATTTCATAAAATTGATTTCTCAAATAAGAATGTTCATGGTCATTAAAAATAATTTCAATTTCCAAATTATATTTTTCAAGTTTTTAGATGATCAGATAATTATGTAGTTAATTTAAAAATTCTCAAATTTTCATTCACATGTTTTTCTTGAGAAACATCTTGTTTTTATAAATCTTAAAATTTTTATTATAATTAAAATTTTCAAAGTAATTAAACATTTTCAAGACATAGAAAATAATTCTATTCTATATATGAGAATGATTATTTAACCAAATATATAGAATCTATTTCATTGTTACTAAATGGGTAAATCTTATTTTATTTTGGATTTTTAAGATATTATCTATTTAACTTAGTGAAGTTTAATTTATTAGACTTCTGTATATATGAATAATATTTGAAATTCTTATATACTTAACATTCTTTGTGAAATGAAATCTCATTTAAAATATCAAAACTTCTAATAATGTAACAATCATATGATTTGAGATTTTTTATATTCATGTTATTTTAATATAATTTATCATTCCTATTATAACTCATTTTCATATTGTACATTCTCCTCAACATTGGAAAATATGGTCTGATACGTCGAACTATCAAATGTCATTTCATATCACTTCTATAAAATGTTTTTATAACATTTATACTTAAAAATTTTTATTTACATATACTGAAAATTATTCTTCCCAATAATCATACCCATTATTTTAGTATGATTATCTATTTTTATCCTAACTGTACTACTCATCTATAATATGACTCAAAAACAAAATTCTTCTTTTTCTAATATTTAATTACTTTGTCAGCTAATTTTATATTTAAATTAAGGATTGATATATGTAAAAAAATAAATTCTTACATTTTTTTATTTTTTTAGAATCCATTTTAATTATTGCCTAATATTACATAAGGGCTCCAATATGTTCATCAGGATTATTATTTGTAATCCTTATTGTGCTATACAAAGCTTATCTCATTGAATCCAATTCACTAGGAATTTTGTAAAAAATAATTTACACTAGTATTTCTTCATTCATATCATTCTCACCAAGAGACTATAACCAATTAATAATATTTCTAAACCATTGGTGTAATTTTTATATAGTTTCCCAGTAAAAAAAATCATGATAATCAACTCTATGTATTTCTCTTCATGTCTCACTGAATATATAAAATCCAAAATGAGTTACCTGTAAATTTATCCAAATAATATTTATTCTTCCAATGAATCTGTCAGACTATTGAAGTATCTAATCATAGAATAAAATATAGTATTCTTTAATATGTAATTTAACTGATACTCTAATTTTAATTGATTAGTTAAATATGTATCTTTTTTTGATGAATTATATAAATTCCAGTCAACATAAAAAAAGTATCCACTTTAGTATTCATTAAAAACATTAATCATCTCTCTATTATATTCCTAATTATATCCATCGAAAAAAGGCCTACTAGGAATCAAATTCTCAATATTACCAAAATTCTATCGTCAAATATTATATAATATAAAATCTTTTTCTGTAATACATGTTAGTATAATTAAAATTTGTAAACAAGAAATTTATTAAAATATAATAACATGAAGTAGGTATCAAATAAAAAACCACTATATATAAATTAGTATGTAAATCAGTAGAACCTCATCTGAAACAAATTGTTGGATCATAATATTTTATGATGGAAACGACAGGGTGAATAATTTTATTTTAAAATATTATAATGACAAAAAACCCAAAAACTAATTTCTCTAAAACGACAATACTCAATAATTTTCAAATAGTCAGAGTATATTTATCAGGTCCAAATTTTTTATAATATATCAATATTGTTAATCGTTCTCAATGGAAATTTGATAAAATAGATATTAAACTAATTAGTAAATCTAAATTTCTATTATAAATGATTAGATAAATAAAAAAATTATATAAACGTGTAATATGAATGAATATAACAATGTAATAAAGTTCTACAAGATTTATAAAACAAATTCTACTCTTTAACAGTATGAGTTGAAGAAGTCATAAATTCTTACATAAGATACCCATTATTATCAAACAAATTGTAAATGTATATATTTACATAAAAATAAAACCCTTGAAATAAGATCGGAATTACACTATCATTCAAAATGTTCCATGCCCTCAATAAGATGATCAGTGTCATCTTTGTCTTCCTATCCTCAGAAACCTTCAAATCATTGTTTCATAATCACTTCCCTTAATATTCTTGGAATCCGTTGATCTAAACATATATCCAATCAAGATAATAAAAAATAAAATCTATTATATGAATTTTAGAATTCCTCACTTATAATCATTATAATATAACTCTTTGAAATAATATTAACTCTGAGAATGCATATTTCAGGTACAGAGAAATAACATATGTGATGCGTTTTAAATCAATCATCTCCCAACTCCTTCAGTTCACTACTATTTATTATAATGCCTCCAGTGTCTATATTTTTTTTAAAATCAATGAGTTTATTGTAATGGACACATTTTTTATTCACTTGACTCCTCCTTAAAATGACATAGATCAATATTAATTTGATTCCACTATTACAATGTTTTAATAATTTATGATATATAGTAAATGTTCCAATTAATTTGTTTATTAACAAAAAAATGGTTGATGTAATTTACTATTTTTTATTCTATTGAATTTTATTTTTGTTTGAATGATGGAGTTGAGCTAATTTCATTTCGATGGATATGACATCAGTCATCCAGATGGATAAAAAACACACTCTATATGATGTATCAAAACCATATCAATCTAATAGGCTTGACTCATATTCAGTACGATGTACTAGATTTAATGAACTAATTTTTCTATTCATTTTCGTAGAAACAGTTTCTAAATTCATTAGATAATGATTTTATCTATAAAAATTTGAAAAAAATGGGATTTTTAATGTTAGTAAAATAATTCCTAATAAAAGTTTCTATAATGTTTATAAATAAAGAAATGAAAAATAGAAACTATTAACATTTAAATAAATATTTTTATCATGAAATTATTTATTTTCATGGGATTTATTTATTAATTTATTTAAATATATTCATTTAGGGATCTTTTAATTCCTAAGTAACTAAAATTGTAAGGTATTCTAATGTTACTTTTATTTCTATGAGAGACATTCCTTATATGCACCTTAAATTTTTTTTTGTTGTATATACATCCAATAATGGTGTTTTATGATTTATATTATAAATATTTTTTTATATTCTTATAAATATTAGTTTGTTTCCTTCATATGGAAAATGATTAAAATGTTACCAAGGTGGAATGAGATTTACTTTTAAATATCATTGAAAGTTGAGATTTTTTAGGATTATTTTTTCAATGATAAAATATTTTGATATATCACTCAATAAACACATAAAATTTATTCTTCAATATTTATTATTGGATAATAAATGTTTTAATTTTATTTTTCCCTTTTTAAGAATAAAATTTAACAATAAATAATTATAAGGAAATCTAAGATTATAGCACACTTTGGATGAAAATCCTCTTTCATCCAAATCCATGTTTTTAAAAAATAATATCAAGAATGTTTATAATTTTATACAATAAAGGACTGAGGTCCTTTTTAGCAATTTTTTTATTTTTAAAAAGTTTATTTAATGAAATATTCTTATTTTCCTCTAAATAAAGAACATGAGACTTTTAAATGAAAATTTGTATATAATAAATTTTTTAACTAGAACGACATGATATAATTTCTCATCAACATGACCACTATATGAATTAAAGAATAAATTGAAATTCTATATTGTTTTTTTAAATAAAACAGTTTCAATATAATTTGAATTTTTCTTATAATTTAATTTTGTGATTTTATAATTTAAAGGATATTTTCCTCATGAATATTTAGTGATCTAATTATCCCTTTTCAATTCTTCAATGAAAAAAATTAGTGTAGATTATGTTTTACTAGGGATATGATACAGTTTTAATGCACTGAATCATTAATTATATTGTTTGTGTTTATGATTATGATGATATCATGTATATGAGATCCATTTTTATTCTATGGGTTATATAATTAATTTTTTTGTATATTTTTATCAAACCCATTCCTTTTTCAAAGATTATGATTACCATTAATGTTTTTTTTGGAATTTATATGAACAGATTGTGATAATGTGATTTTTGGTTGCATTAATTAATCTAATGAAATGTTTTATAATGGATAAATCATGAGTTAATAATGATTAACATGAACATGATTTCATATTCACATGGCTATTTTTGAACCTAGTTCCATGTACTTATCGAATTTTCTGGACTGGTATTAATGTCCATACGAATATGTGTGCACCTATTATTATGTTAATAAGTATATATATAGACTTTTTTCATATCAATAATGTTATGTGTGGGATAATTTTCACTTCTATTACATTTTAAGTGGACCTAGGTTCAATTTTATTAGATTATTCATGAACTGGTTTCATGTTAGCATTTTTATTTGATGGTGAAACATTATGTACATAACATAATGAGTGAACGTGTTTCTATATATATAATTTCAAAATTATAGAATAATTTTTTTTCCACATTACTTTTTCAACATTATTATATCATGGATCACATTCATTGATTCACCTTATGATGCATGTAGTATGATTTAACATTCTTTATTAAGTGATTCAGGGTTTTGAACTACAGTATGATGGGTAAGGTTTTTATGTGTTAAGATCATTTTCTCACAATTAGATGATCATATCATGTATATGTGAATATTAATATCTCCCTTGTATTCCACATCTAAGTATCTAATCTCACCCTTTCTTATAATTGTATTCCCCATGTCGTGAAGAATGGTTTTATGTTTGAAATGTCTATAAGGAGTTTTCAATTCATAGGTCATTATGGGAGACAATGATATTCACTTATGAACATGTTATCTATCTGTCCATTTTTTTGAAAAGAACTAGAACAATATGACTCTATCTTTGATAATTATAAATAGAAAATAATATTAATTTATTAAAATTTATCATCTATGAATGAAAAGTGTGTGTTGTTATTAATTGTATTAGAACATGTTTTAGTTATCCTTTGTAATCTAGGATGAGAGAAACTTATTTGAAAACATATGGATCAGTCGAATAATAGGAAAATTTCAAGGAATAATTGTAAATTGTTAGGTGATTGGTATCCATAAAATTATATATCTCTTTGGATATAATAACTAATTTTGTAAATAGAATAGTTGTATATTTGGTTAAAAACATTGAAATGGGTTCATACCATTTGACTCAGTTTTCACATGGTGAATTATTATAATGGTCCTATCTTCATTTTTTGACACATTGTAGGGATATGTTTTGAAAATTCAGAAACAAATTATTAAAAATCTTGATCGATTAGAATAGATGATTATAATGAATAAATTAGGTTGAGAACAAAGTCTCAAATATTAAAAATAACATTTAATGATTTAGAAAAAATATATAAAGGATTATTCATGATTTTTTTAAATTCGCACTATGATTATAAATTGTCAAACATAGATCATGGTTTTATTTAAGGATTGAATGATTAAGGATATGTGTTAACAATAAATGATAAATGATGACTCAAGAAAAAAATATTTTTGATAATTTCTAATGGGTTTTCCTGATTTAATATTGAAAACATAAAACTTTACTAACTCATTAACTCACTAAATAATATAAGGACATAGTTCCCTAAGGGGTTTCATGGTGGAGACCATGGTTGAGTGGGGGCCTAATTTCTATCATGTAAGATGTGATGAATTAGATAAATAAAAGAATGTATCAATGGTACGTGAAAATTATTTATGTGAGAAAATGAATGTTATAATGTTTCCAATTTAAAAGGATTTCAATGTATTTATTATGTGGAACATAGAAATTATCTGAGTTAATTAAAAAATTTAAGGCTTAAATCTAAGACCAAAGAAGAACCTATCCCATGTCAATCATTGATATAGAGGGATTATCATATTTATTTATTGTTATTTAGAAATTATATAGTATAAATATTTATGATATAGGAACCATGATTATATGAACCCTGAAACATATAATTATACTAAATTTGTTGTGATTACTTAGTTAAAAAATATAAAATATAAAATTTAAGGTTTTTTGTAGAAGAAATATACTACATATTCTCATGATTTATCTCTGGGAATTATTACCCAATGTAACTTTTCCACCATTCATTTTTGTATTTTTTTTAGGAAATCCATGTTTCCAGTCACATGTCTAGATAAAACATTATTCACATATCAATTATTTTTATTTTTTTAATATTTATTATTCTACTTAAAAAACAAAAAACTAATTGATCAAATTCTATTCCAAATTGAGTGGGTTATTTTTAAAAAGTAATATTTCTATAATCAACATTTTTTACATATTTTATATTGAAAAAATGATAAATATTTTGAAAATTTTTCCTTCTAGAAACCTAATTACTATATTCATTTAATGGAAATTCAAATTCATTATGGAAACCCCTTTTATATTTCACGAAAAATTGATCAATTTTTGAAATAAACAAGAGATTTTGAAAAATAGGATTCATGAGAGTAAATCCCATTTCATATACATCACAATGACAAATAATTTACCTTAAAATCATATCAATGTATTCTCCTACAATATAAAAAATTATAAATTACATTTTAAACTGGATATTTGAGATTTTAGGTGTTAACAAAAATTCTATACTAAGTAGAAGTTTTATTCAAACAACGTTTTCCGATATAAATTGGTAAAAATGTTTTTACAAAATTATGATTCTATATATGTCTTGAATAATGATTTTTCAAAAAAAAATTATAAATCTTTGGAATGATATGATATCTATATCATTGAAATATAAATCCTTGAATTATTTTTTTCATGTAATTCTTGATCAATATCATATTTTTTAGAAATATTACATTTCTAATTTACAAATAATTTCACAAATAAAGATACCTCATTAAAACAAGGTATGTCGTTATTTTATTCTATTAAAGAATAAAATTCATCATAACATGTTAATATATTATCATCAATATAACTATCATGATAATTTTCATCTAAATTAATATTCAATAGAGATTCAATATGTACATTTTCGTTGAATAAATTTTTTATCAAGTGAATATCAACATAGAATTTGATATTATTTTTTTCATAACATCAATTATATAATGAATTATATAATGAAAAATATCCACCCCTATCACTACATGTTTATTCTTACTGAAAAAAGTTCATATTATTATTGGTTTATTTATTCTTAAAATGATTTTTTGATTTTATTTCCTCATGTAATTTTCATTTCAACTTTGGATACTCTGCTTTTATTTTTCCATAATTCTTACAATTTCAATATATTACATTTGAAACATTAGAATTTGGAGAAAATGAAACTCCCCCAATATTTTTATTCATATATTATATAGGTCTTTCTAATTATACCTCATATTACACAATAATTATAATCAAATAATCCATAGTCAGATGCGTAATTCAATTTTTGTCATCCAATGTTGTTCTATTACACTCCAATTATCTTGGAATTATTTTGATAATATTTTAAAATATTTTATTCATCTTTATGATATTTTTCATCAAGGTACTTAAAAATATTTTAAATTTTTAGGAATGTTTTATCCTGATGTCTAATAGTATCGCAAAGTAGTAAATCAAAATATTGATAGTTTACATAAAGCATTGAACTTCTAGTTTCAATAAAATTTGGTGTTCTAAAATGTGTAACTCCCAATTTCGACCAAATACTATTATAATAATTATAGGAGAAAATATGACAATATATGTTATATATCATTAACCATAAAAATGTATTTATCGCATGATAATTACACTGATATTCTTGATTCTATTTTATTTAAAAAATTGAAATTCCCACTTCATCAATTTTTTAGTTTTTAGTTTAAAAACTAAAATTTCAATCCATAGTTGTTTTAAAAAAAATTAATTAAATCTCTAAAATACTCATAATTATACCCATCAATGATTTGTGGTCTTCATATATTTAGATTTTTTGTACTACAATTTTTTAAACATTATATCTTATAGTTAATAAAATTTTAAAAAAAATTCAGGTTAGTGAAATTATATTTTTAAAAGAAAACCATATAAAAACGATTTGACCAAATGTTAAAATATTTTTTAAGAAAATAAAATTGTAAATAAAATAATTAATGTAGTATAACCTCGTATAGTGGCAACTTTATGATTGAAAGAGTTGTAATGGTTACAAGAAGGGGTGATAAGAAATTTAGTTTAAAAAATGTAAACTAATTAAAAAAATACATGTTTAGGTTTATTAGACAAATAATGTTTCAGATGATAAAATTTACATGTAATTAACTCAGAGTGTGTACTGTAAAAATATATAAAATATTTTACTAAAATAAGAATTTTAGTCAAACTTCACAGTGGAAAAATATAACTTTAAAAAACAAGTAAAATACAAGTTTATAAATATCAATAAAATAACCTACATAAACATTATAAAATGACTCATGAAAACATGTTATGAGATATTAATTTCTTAAAAGGATGAGTAAATTTAATAATTTATAAAACATAGTCGAGATTCTAGAAATATAGTACTTGGAATGTGGAGTGTATAACCCATAAGGATGATTCATATGTTCTGAATTTATTAAATGAATAAAATGTGAAATTGTCATGACCCCCTCCCCACAAAGTATACCCTCCAAGGAAGGAAATGTGAGATGGTAGATAATGACCCCCGAATCCCACCACCAGTGGGCCCTGGGTTGGCAACTAGAACCGAGGGTATAATAACCCACAAATGGGAGGCATTACCCTATAAGAGAACACATGCCAAAGAGAGAGATAAGATAGACACCAAGCAACTCCAACTCAGAACTAGAAATATAAAAGAAACACAAGTGCAAAAATCGAATGCCAGGAATAGTTACTATAGAAAAAAGGAGAAAAACATTATATACCCAAAATAATGAAAAAACTACAGCAACCACATGTCTGAACAGCTCCTCTAACTACAAGCTAGTAGTAACTAGCCTAATCACCATCCTGGTCCATGTGACCTAAAAAATAGTTTGTATATACTAAGGGTTAGTATAACAGTATAATAAGTAGGATCCTCCCTGAAACCTCTCGTGAAAAAGTAATGAAAGAAATATAAATCACAGTGAACAACATGTGAAACTAACTCATCACCTAAATAGGTATAATAAGTTCTTAACATCATAATGGCTACTCTCACCAAGAAACACATAGAAGAATATAGAATATAGTAAAGAATATCAAGGGTACCCAGCTACTACTTCCCCAATGGTCTTCCTATTTTCCCCAACATCGCACACCCTAAGAATATCTCTCCAAAAAGGCTTGCCCATAGACACCTAGGTGATGCACCACAATCTACACCTCATTCACCACAAAGTCATTCCCACAGACACCTAAGCGAAGCACCACACCATACTCACAACTAAATGTAACCAGGTAGTGTCCAGGATCCACTACATCTTGAATAACGTGTATCATATGTGGGTTATTATACCTCAAGTCATTATAGACCATACACCGAGTAAGGATCCTCAAGCCATCACAACATATACACGTTACACTTATAGTAGTCCATAGGATACTATATCCATAATATATGTGTGTGAATAACCACAAGCCATTACAACCCTCTATAGACATATATGGGGAATACTAACCTATGTTCCTAATGAAACAAGTATATAACAAGAGAAGAGATCAGGACCAAAGGGGGTAGTCAGCCATTCATCCTCCCATCGAAATGTTGGGGAAAACACACCCCCAAGGCTCAGAATCCCCGAGGTGTCAGTTTCCCTTACTAAAAGGGTGGAGTAGTGTATAAATACAGAAAAAGTAAAAAATATACTATATCTCACAACCACACTATGGGTATAACCTCGTCATAGACACAAATGCAGCTAACCTCTCTCAGACACTAGGTAGCAACTTCTAAGACTAGTTATCCTATAATCACACAACCATTTAAGGAAATTTATTAGATTACTTCATCCCCTTTTTATCAGTTTCAATTTAGGTTAATTAATTAATTAAACATTAATTAACCATGAACAATTCCACATTAAGTTTCATTATCATCACACCCAAGGTCAATTGTTCCATCAAAATATTACAACATCGTCATTATGTTCTAGAAACTCCATCCCCCGGGTTAACACCATTTATTCATACATTCATTACAGAAACAGTTTTCCATATTCCCATCCATTATAGAAATGCATTCAATGATTCTAACACAAGGTCCTCAACACGGTGAGTAGATGTACTACCTGATGGGTAATATCCGCCTATAGCAAGAGTTTGGACCCATCCTTGTTGGAGAAGCTAAACCTGGAAATCATGTGGCATACCCTGTGCGTCTTCACCACTTTTGGAAGAACGGTAAGCACGACCAGCTTCCTTGAGCAGTGGGGAAAAGTAATGTAGTTAAACTACAAAAATTAATCATCATGCTTCCAAATATCACATCCATCAAATTCCATCATCCCTGGTGTCCTCCCCGATAACCACATACATAAACTGATACATCTCTCCACTCAAGGCGTCATCCGCTGCCACAACCTAAAGGCCTTTATGCCCCCACATATCACTACACCCCTCCTGGGTGATGTCTCAACACAAGAAGCAAGAAAAACAACCATCACATCAATTGGTATATGTCCATTTAAAAAACAAGAGGGTAACTCAGAACCCTTCAAGGAATTATCAAAAAAAAATTATTTTATCCATCTTGAATTAACATATTTATAATCCATTGGTTCCAACATCGGGAAACCTTACCAGTAATCTATCCCAATTTATTATACATTCTTACAACGCCAATTTGATTAACATCTAATTACTATAAGAACCATAAATGTTTTCATGCCTATTTATCTTTAGTCCAACAAATATCAATTAATCCCGGTTTACGTTCATTACCAATATCCATCAAGAACAACATCTAAGAAAAGCAAGTATAGATATCACACTATCTAGAGCAACAAGAGGAAATAAAATACAATCGATAAAAATTTCATTATTCGTTTCAAAATATTTATTATGTTAATTCCATTTTCATCCAGTGGGATTAAACATGCTAACAATATAGTTGCACGTAAATGAATGTGACACAATGAATCCCCTAACTCATATTTTTTGATGAAAACCAAAACTAACGAAGAACACACAAGAAAGCCCAGTTAATACTCCAATAATCCTCCTTAGATCTATTCTACGTGAAATATCAAGAACAAATCTCTCCATAATTGGAATCCAATCACATAGATCTACCAATAACGGGAGTATAACTGAGAAACTGTGAGAATAGGAGGAGTATATCTATGTAGATCTAGGAAACCATACACGAACAATCACATACCTCAAGAAACCAACTTTGATTCTCTATGAGAAACCCTTGGATCACTTCCAAAACTCTTTAGGGAGGTTCTCCTACCTTCAAGGAAGGGTAATCCTGAGTTATTGATGCTTAGGAGATTAAACGGGCAACTCAGAGGTGCAATGGTTGATACTCACATTTTTATGATCTAATTTAAGTGCCCGCACGGTTTTCTCGCACGGTTAGGAAAACCGTGTGCTAACCGTGCGGTTGCTACTACCTCACCGACCCTCCTCACATGGTTATGCCGCAGGGTTAGTCACCTCGTGCACTAACCACGCGTTAGCCACTGCCTCCAAGATTAACTATGCATGGTCTGGCCACACGGTTTAGACAAACCGGGCACAGACCCTCCGAAAGCTACTGCCCATTAGTTTTTTTAAATGATTTACCCAAGACACCCCCAAGTCACCTTAACCTCCCAGAACACCTCAAGCATTACATTTTTACAAAGTAATGGACTAAAGAGGTCCGATTCATTACATCAGATACCTCTCAAAACATTCTCACCCTCGAGAATCCAAAACCCACCTAAAGTGAAAATGAAACAGGGTTTGAACAACCACCCATCAAGATACCTCTCAAAAAAGGGAAATACACAAAAGAAACAAAGGGATCCATCTCATAAACACGAAATATTCATAACCACAATATTACAATGATACATGAAAAGAGTCAAACCTAAAACAACTATGGGTACTGAGAACGTATCTGTGACACACATTCCAAGGTACTCTCTCCCAAGCCACCATGTCACCACAAGACATGAACTAAAGGAAATGAATGACCGCACAACACCTTCTCCTTGCAGTCTTAGATCTCCACAGGTTGCTCCACAAAGGTTGCATCATTATCAACATCGATCTCTCCCCAATATATGATGTGATAGTCGTCATGAAGATAACAACAGAGCTGTGAGACATAGAAAACATCATGTATCTGACTCATCTGAGTGGGAAGTGCTACTTGTTACACCATAGCTCCAACACGAGCTAACACCTCAAATGTACCAACGAACTAGGGATAAAGCTTACTTCCATGACCTAACCTTCGCTTCTCACGATGGGGAGTCACCTTCAGTAACAAATGATCCCAAACATTAAACTCTAGGTATATCCTTCTTTAATCGACATATGATATTTGAGGATCTTGAACTGTCTTCATCCTCTCACGAATCACCTGAACTATCTCGGTTGTATACTGCACTTATTCTGGTCCATGAATTGCTGACTCTCCGACCCCAGTCCAGCACAACAGATTACGGAAAGGCCGGGCATACAAGGCTTCAAATGGTTCCATACTGATGGTCGAGTGAAATATATTATTGTAAGAGAACTCCACCAAGGGTATGTGACTCATCCATGAACCTCCTAAATCATGAACACAAGAGAATAACATGTATTCAAGATTTTTGATGGTTCGCTCTTTTTAACCATCCAATTGAGGATGAAAAGCAGTACTAAGGTATAGTTGAGAACCGAAAGCATGTTTGATACCTCTCTACACTTTGGATGTTAAACAAGGATCTTGATCAGAAATGATCATCCTAGGGACTCCATTACTTCTCACCACCTCCTCTAGAAACATCCTCGACCAAACATCCACTAAGCATGACTCATTGATTTCTATAAAGTGGGCCAATTTTTTTAAACGATCCACTACAACCCAAATAGCATCATGGCCTCCCGGAGCTCGAGGTAAACCAGAAACAAAGTCCATCGATATATCCTCACACTTCCACTATGGAATCTCTAGTGGCTAGAGAAGACCACCAGGAACATTGTGTTTGGGCTTCATCTTCTAGAAGACTAAAAATTGAGACACAAACTCCGCAACTACCTGCTTCAGCCTAGGCCACCAAAATTTACACCTCAAAGATCAGTACATCTTTTTTACTCTAGGATGTAATGCTAAAGGGGAAATATGGAACTCTCTGAGGACCGTATCGTGCATCATCAAAGGAAACAAAATCATTTCGTAATACAACACTCTATGTTGTTCATCCTCAGACCAACCATCAGGGGCCTCACCACAACCAACTCGGTCTCTCTAGACATCCACCTCTAGATCCCCCAACTGCGACTCTTCCTCCTTCTGCATCAAGGATGACTGTACCGTCATTTAAAAAAGAAATCCTCTACCACCAACTTCTCTCATATCAAGATATAATGTTGACAGATCATCCCTTACTCTCCAGGAATCACTGGATTCACCCACAGCATCACTACGTGACATTAAACTCAACACGTTAGACACAACATTCCCTTTTCCTAGTGTATACGATATTTCTAAGTCATATTCATGCACGAACTGCATCCACCGATGTTGTCATATGTTCAAGTCATGCTGGGAGAAAACATACCTCAAACTCTTATGATTAGTGAAAACCACAAAGAGCTCACCAATGAATTAATGTATCCACAACATCAGAGCAAACACCATGGATGCCAACTCAATATCATGAGTGGCATAGTTGCGTTCACAGGGACGTAATTGTCGAGACCCATAAGAAACTAATGACCTCTACTTCATGAGAACACACCCTAACCCCAGATGCGAAGCATCATAGAAAACATCGAATTGAACATCTTCAGCTGGAAGAAAAAGTAATGGAGCACTAACTAACATCACTTTTAGATACACGAATGCTACTTGGAAATGATTAGTCCATATGAATGACGTTCCTTCCTGGTAAAAGCATTCATAGGAGTTGAAACTTGTGAGAAATTGGAAATGAACCTCATGTAGTAGCCTATGAGACCAAGGAAACTTCACACCTCGGAAACTGTCGTGGGGGATTCCCACGACACAAATTCTTCGATCTTCAATGGATCCACAACAACCCCCTATGGGGACACAACATACCCCATGAAATAGACTTATTTAGTACGAAATTCACACTTCGAAAACTTCCCAAACAGCTATTGTCGACGAAGAACTCCCAAAACATCTTGTAGATGCTGCGTATGCTCCTTTTTAGATTTGGAGTACCCAAGGATTTCAATGATGAAAACTTCCACGAATGTGTCCCGAAACTCATAGAACATAGCATTAATCAATCCCATGAATACTTCCGGAGAATTCTTGATGCCAAACAGCATTACAACGAACACATAATGCCCATGACGAAAATAGAAGGCAGTCTTCAGGATATCCTCATCCTTCACACGCATCTTATGATATCTCGACCGCAAGTCGATCTTTGAGAACCAACTTGCATCATTCAGTTGATTGAATAAATCATAAATTCAAGGAAAAGGATATCTATTCTTTATTGTCACTTTGTTCATGCGATGATAATCGACACAAAACTGCAAACTGCCATCAGCCTTCTTCATGAACAAAACTGGTGCACCCCATGGTGACACACTTGGCTGAACAAAATCGCACTGCAATAGACCATCAAGCTGTATAAGCAGCTCTTGCAACTCAGAAGGGGCCATTAAATATGGAGACATTGAAATAGAAGATTCTCCTTGTTTTATCTCGATCCCAAACTCAATCTCTCATCGAGGAGGTAATGCTATGTCCCCTTCAGGAAAGACATCAGGGTACTCCTCTACGACCCTTGGAAACGCCAACTTCCAAACGTCTGAAGAACACAATATCATTTTATCCATCATGGACGATAAGGAAATAATGCTCTTATGACCCATCTGGGGATATTGCTGACCAAAAAATACAACTTGTTCTCCATCCGCACAAAAGAAAATGACCTTCTTCCTGAAATAGTCCATGATAGCCTTCACTGAATAAAACCAATCCTTGCTGAGGATGAAATAATATGGTTGTATTCGTAAATAAAGGAAATATCCCAAGATCGGTGTTCCCCCCACAAAATATCATAATATCTATATATTTCAAACATGTCAGCTCGACATCATATAGGCATAGTCAATGCCAAGGGCACTAGAAGAATCTCTACATCAAATCCCAAATCCTGGAGTGGGTAGGAGATATGAAAGAGTGTGTCAATACTTAATCAAACATGGCATACACCACGGTAAAAAAACAAGTAATGTGTACCTCGAACAACATATGGCTCCCCTGGTGCTGGAAACGGTAGAGCATTAAGCTGACCATGACCTCCTCCACGACCTCTCTGACCCTGATGATGACCACCACCACTGCTGTGATCTCCTCTCTGAGGGAAGGGACTGTCATGGGGTTGTCCTCCACCTACCACATCTACCCTATGCTGATCTAATGCTGGTGAAACTGGCTGCAGTTGCCTCTGCTGGAACTGCCTCAACAGAGGAACCTGGAGCATAACATCTGGTGCACGATGACCACTCTGAAATGTCAGGCACTCCCGCTATTGATGGCCATGAACACCACAAGAAAAATAAGCACCTGATCCCCTGGAATAGGCCTAAGAGTTTTTTCCTCTGGAGAAATGAGATGTGAAGTAATGGGACCTAGAACCGGCTAAACGTAAACTCTTTTGCTCGGAAAACTGGGAACCCCGGACCATTGATTTACTTCGTGAGGGATTATGATGATCCCTCTCTCATGATGATATGATACTGGCCAAAGTCATCTTGACATCCTCTGCCCTCTCCAGTACCTCATGATATGTATTCAGTATAAATGGGGTGACCTGGCGTTAGATCTCTGGATGCAAAGCCTACTCAAAATTCCTTGCCTTGGCCTCCTTATTAGGTAACAGCTTCAAAGATTATCATAAAAGGGTCCTAAAACAGATTCGAAACTCTCAAATAGTTGATCTCCCATGTCTAAGGGTATGAAGCTCTTGGCGATTGGATGCCTTCACAGTCGAAGTAAGGTACTCAACTCTAAACATGCCTCAGAACTCCTCTCATGATATCAATGAATCATCGCGATACCCGAGTAACAAGAACCACCATTACCACGCTGCTCAACGTAGCATCGTCATAGGTAATGACACACAGTGCACCTTCTGATCATGGATCAAACTGAAGCCTATCTCGACTACCTCTAACTTGTCTTCCATAACTACATCTAAAATAAAGACCTTGTACTTTTGTAGACTCTGGCATTGAAACTTTCGAAGTTTCTTCCTCTAAGCATCGTCATCGTCATCCTCTACCCCACGATGATCTACTAGAAATGGATTTTGGACATTTTCTGTGAAAAAATGACAACGACATCAACCTAGAGCCACACCTATAAAATTAAAAGCCATTAGAGCTCCTACACTAGGAATATGGAAGATTGAACATTAATTAAATAATTTTTTTCCTTCACTGATTTTACGTTATCCTATTTGAAGGTCTACCCATTCAAAAACAGGCACAAAGAAGAACTATTCATGATCCTTTCCTAGGCCTCTACCCTGCAACTACTATCACCTTTTTTAGTATCCATTGTAAACTCAATGGTCTGTACCTCAGATCATAGGGGGTCCTAAATTCCTTTGTCTCATATGGTCACCAGTGCTTACCTCACTTGATACACACGAATGACAATGGTTCCATAACAACCCATGAAACCTCACATGTGCCTAACTCCAAGCTTCATCCTGTCCTTGAACCAGAGCTCTAATACCACTCTGTCACGACCCCTTCCCCACAATGTGTACCCCTCATGAGACGACAATGTGAGAAGAGAGATAATAATCCCGGAGTCCCTCCTCGAGTAGGCCCCAGGTTGGCGACTAGCACCGAGGTTATAGTAACAGACAAATAGGAGGCATTACCCTCTAAGAGAACACATGTGGAAGAGAGAGATAAGATAAGAACCAATCAACTCCAACTCAAAACTAGAAATATAAAGGTAACACAAGTGCACAAATGGAATTTCATGCAAAAGTACTTCAACAAAAAGGGGATTAACTGGAAGAACCCAAAATAAAGTAAAAAATAGCTGCAATGACAAGCCCGAATAGCTCCTCCAACCACAAGCTAGTAGTAACCAGCCAGATCTCCAACCTGATCCATGTGACCTGAAAAATAGTTTTTATATTCGAAGGGTGAGTATAACATTATACTCATTCAGATCCTCCCCAAATCCTCTTGTGAAAAATTAAAGAAAGCATGCTAAAGCACAGATAGCTACATGTGAAACTAACCCATCACCTAAATAGGTATACTATGTTCCCAACCTCACCATGTCTACTCTCACCATGTAACACATATAGGTATATAGAATATTGTAAAAAATATCAAGGGTACCCCAATACCAATTCCCCACCAGTTTTCCGCTTTTCCCCAACATTTCACATCCTAACCATCTCTTTCTAAAAAGGCTTGCCTACAGACACCTGGGCGATGCACCACAATCTGCACATCGTTCACCACAAAGGCTGGCACACAGACACCTGGGAGAAGAACCACATCATCCTCACAACCAAAAGTAACTAGGTAGTTTCTTGGAGCCACCACTGCTCGCATAACATGTATCATACGTCGGGTATTATACCTCAATCCATTACAACCCATACACTAATAAAAGATCCTCAAGACATAACAACCTATACACATTACACCTATAGTAGTCTATAGGATACTATATCCATAATATATTTGTATTGAATAACCACAAGCCATTTCATCCCTCAACACACATATATGGTAAAAACTAACTGATGTGCATAATGGCACAAGTATCTACCATGAGAAGAGAGTAGGGCCGAAGGGGGTAGTTAGTCATACATCCTCCCACTGGAATGTTCGGAAAACAGCCCCAGGGCTCAAAATCCCTACGGTGTAAGTTTCCCTTACTGATATGGTGGATTATCATATAGAAACACAAAATGTACAAAATATGCTATATCTCACAACCACATTATGGGCAAAACCAAGTCTTAGACACAACCGTAGCTAACGTCTCTCAGACTCCAAGATGCCACTTTTAAGACTAGGTATCCTATAACCACAAAACCATTTAAAGAACATTATTAGATTAATTCATTCCCTTTTTATCATTTTCACTTTAAGTTAATAAATTCATTTAACATTAATTAACCACGAACAATTCCACATTAAGTTTCATTAACATCACACCCAAAGTAAATTGATCCTCAAAATATTACAACCTCATCATTATGTTACAATAACTTAATCCCCATGGTTTGACATTATTTATTCAAACATTAATTACAGAAACACTTAACCATATTCCCATAAATTCTAGAAAATCATTCTATGTCTCTAACACAAGGGGTACAACACAGTGAGTAGATGTACTACAGGTCGAGATTTTTCCACCTAAGGCAAGAGCGTAGACCCATCCTCCCTAGAGAAGCAAAACATCGAATGCACGTGGCATACCTAGTGCGTCTTCACCTCTTTCAGAAGATTGGTAAGCAAGACCAGCTACCTTGAGCAATGTGGAATAGTAAAGTAGAATAACAACCAAAAAGAATCAGCAAGAATCCTATAATCACATCCATCACATTCTATCATCCCGGTTATCCTCCCCGACACCCACATGCATAAAACGATGCATATTTTCACTATAGGATTTATCCGATGTCAAAACCAAAAGTCCTCTATTCCCACACATATCACATCACCCCTCTAGTGTCACATCTCAACACAAGCAGTAGGAAAAACAACCACAAATCAATTGGGATATATCCCGTTAACAAACAAGAGGGTAACTCAGAACCCATCAAGGAATTATCAAACAATCAAATTCATTAATCCATCTTGAATTAACATATTTATAATCATTTAGTTCCAACATCGTGAAACCTAACCAGTAATCTATCAAAAATGATTAATCAGGCTTACTATGTCAATTTTATTAACATCAAATTACCACAAGAACCATATTTGTTTTCATGCCACTTTATCTTTAGTCAAAATATTATCAATTAATCCCAGTTTATGTTCTTTACCTATTTAAATCATTAACAACAACTATGAAAAGTAGGAATAGATATCACACTATCTAGCCAAACAAGAGGCAACAACATATGATCGATAATAATTTCTTTATCGAGTTCAAAATATTTATTTTGTCAATTCCATTATCATCCAGTGGGATTAGACATTCTTACAATAAAATTTCATGTAAAAGAAAGAGAAGAAAAAAATACCATACCTCAAGGTTTTTGAAGAGAACCCAAAAAACAAATAATGCAAAAAAAATTGGGTTGATACTCCAAGAATCCTTCTTATATCTATTATCCTGGAAATATCAAGACCAAAGATCACCATAATTAGAATCCACACACTTAGATCTTCCCATAACGGGCATAGATCTAATAAACTGAGAGAAGTGTATAAGTAGATCTTGGTAGATCTATGAAACCAAACAAGAAAGATCATGTACCTCAAGAAACCAGCTTCGATTCACCAAGAGAAACCGTTAGATCGCTTCCAAAATGCCTGGGAGAGGTTCTCCGACCTTCAAGGAAGAGTAACCCCGAGTTATGGCCACATAGGAGATTAAATGGAAAATTTAGAGGCAATACGGTTGGGATCCAAAATTTTAGGATCTAATTTAAGTGCTCGCATGGTTTTCTTGCATCGTTAGGAAAACTGTGCGCTAACCATGCGTTAGCCACTCCCTCCAAGATTAACTATGAATGGTATGGACGCACGGTTTATAAAAACAATGTGTAGCCCATGTGAAAGCTACTTCCCTTTATTTTTCCTTAAAAGATTCAACCAACATGCTCCCATTTCACCTTAACCTCCAAGAACAACTCTAGCAACGCATTTTTAAAAATTAATGGACTGGATAGGTCGGGGCCATTATAGAAATTTTTTTATATATTAGAATGAAAGAGAAAACATATAACATATAATGGGTTTTAAATCAATGGAGAAGAAATCTATATTAATTTACATCATTTTCATGTGCTATAGATTTAATTGACAATAGATTCATTCAATTTTTCTGTCACAATTTGGTATGTGGGGATCTATGGTTTGGGTAATAAGAACTAATCCTATGATTTCACTATTGGATGGGTCATCTACTAGGTAAAATAATAAGACTATGTGAATCGAAAAATATTTTAAAAATAACTAACCTAGGCTTCATAAATGGGGTTGTGGAAATACAAACTATAAATAAGAAACTGAAATAATCTCTAGTAGCTCTCCTTCTATAATAACAACACAAAAAACAAATAAAATTCCTCCATAAATATATGCAATATGAGAACAAGGTGCACGAGTACCCAAGAAAGAATGTTAGCGAATAATGATGGTAAAGTAGGTCTTATAAAATTCACTCAATCCATGTCAGTCATCATTCTGTTCCTATCTTACTCCATTGGTCTAAAATTATCTCTATTGTGTAGCTGAGGAGTTATTTTTATAACTTCTCATCAGAACCCTCAGTCGCGTATGAATTATTTTATTTATTTCCCAGCATCATGATGGAGAATAATCCATTTCAGTAGAGGGTTTTCCATATCTATCTCTACCATGAAGGTTAAAAAAATGTAATTTTTCACTTCATGTAATAATTTCACAATGTGTAATATTAACAACATGCATTTTGTGGTAGTAACATCCTTAGAAAAACTAACCTCATATAATCAAATACATGACATGTGAATGGTCAGCTTCAGTTTCATAACTCTTGTTTGGATTCAAAATATTTTCTCCTATCATTTTGTGCTTTTCACTTCCTTTTAAAATTTTTCATTGAATCCTTACATAAAACACAGAACAATTAAAATTTTCAAATATTTTTTTCCAAATTATCATTTAAAATAGATAAAAATACTTTTAAACACCCTAAAATCTATATATGAAATGTTGATATCAAATTTCAACATGTTTAACTAGTTGTGTAAGGGAATATCATATCTATGAATGAATTTATCCAATTTTAAAACCAAACTATAAGGATTGTATATCTTCTGAAACATTCCCATGATCACTATGAACAAAACCAACTCTACATCCCTATCTGTGGAATAATTATTTCATCAATATAGTATACATCTATCTTATTTATCCCTAAATCATAGGATTGTAACCTCTACCAGATACAAAATAAAATTTCAAATGAAATTTTAATGATTTTATAATCCTCACATGGAGACCATATAATATAATACTCTCTAAAATATTACAATAAATATTGTAAAGTGATGTTAAATTAGAATTATCTTTTGATCTATTGTGTTTGGAAATAAATCAACACTCATCACCTTGAATGAACCACTATTTATTGTAGAACCTCTTATAGAAATATATCCAAGATTATCATCAATGGGGTAAATGGTCATAGATGTTCATCACTCGATATTTCATCAAATTATATCATCATCTAATGTCATTCCTGTATAATAATTAAAATTTTGTTAAAAATATATTCAAGATATTTTTAATAATTATAACTATGATTATAAAATACTTTATTTTTATAGAAAAACCATGGTTTACTTATGGACTAAAACCATTCACACCAATAATCTATATTCATTCATATTGATATACTAATTTTTTTACAATGATATACTAGATTCATTCAGAAAATTATACTAGATTCAGTCATTCTTATGGAAAACATTTTTTCATACAACAAGAGTAGATTTATTTGATGACTCCACCATTTCAATCTGGTGTCTCAACATGTATCCAATCTCATGAGATCATTATGGTTTTGTTGGATCCCACCCATTGTGGGTCAAAAACTCAACACCTATAGTTCCTATAGATTGGGGTTCATTATGGGAGGTTGAGTTGTCCACAACTCTGTAGGTGATGTCATTCATGCATTTACAACTCACCTTAGTAGTGATTCCTCACTCTGGGAAGAGGCCAAGGCTCTGCACACTAGTTTATCACTCTACAGACATACCAGCATTGATGTCTCAGAAGTGGAAAATGACTCCTTAATACTACATAATAACTTCACAGTAAGGGCCCTACACAATGTTCACTCTCATATACCATCGTAAAATGGAGTTGTATGATAAATAAAAACATCATATTAGTATATAAATGGTGCAATGGTAACAAGGATTCTCACTTTCTTACATCCTAAAAAGGATTAGGACATAAAATTTCATACTTCTTGAATTTGATCTTTTTAGAGCTTGAGTTGGATAGGCATGTTAGAGAGGATTCCGTCAGGTTTTACCACATCCTGACCCCTTATCTTTCTTGTTCCGGTTTGTCCCCTTGGGTCTTCTTGTCATTCCATATTATAAAATAAATAAATAATAATGATGATGGTGTTTTTGATTGTGATTAAATCAACATATTTTTTTCAATTTTACCCCACATAAAAATAAAGGTGGGTTTCATATATGTCTACCATAGAATTAAAATAGATCCTTTTGATATTTATGGGAATACCCCTAGTGAATAATGTGGTTTGGGATTTCAAAAAATAAATGAAAATAACCTCCAGGTAAAAATAGAGGAATTTTGATATGAAAATTTGGTAGCATAATGGGTATGAAACATGGATTTCAAAAACACAGAAAATAGAGTAGAAAAGGGTATCCCATTAATAAAAATAATATTAAAATATTATAGGGATAGAAAAAAATATATTAACATAGTATGTAAATTTGAAAGACAGACCAAATAAAAAGTAAATTGAAAGGAATATAGAAGTTGAGATTTCCCTTTCCTTGAAGAGTTGCTCCTAAACATAAAATATGGGGACCTTGGGCAATTGAAGAAACCATGGGAGGACTTCTTGAGAGGTAATACTGTTAATGAATCATGTATAACGAATTGGGACTGAAATTTAATAGTAAAATGTGTGGGTATTTAAAGCAACAATGGGGGAGTTTTTTTAAAATTTCCTTCGACACCTCCATAGTGGTATTTGAAAACAAATGGGCTTGCACATGGTATTTTCCTGATTTATTGGCCAGTAGAGAAGCATAATAAATTATTTAAATTCACAAGAGTTGACCAAAATTTTATAATACTTATTACATAATTATGACATAGTAATGATTTCATTAATCGTTCTGGAAAACTAAAACTGTATTTTAAATATACATGAAAAACTAATGTATTTTAGAAAATTCCCATATATTCACCGTAACCAAATATAGACATTATTATTTATAAAATTGAAATTATTTTATCATAATAATTATCTAAATATCAGAATTTAAATTTTAACTACAAAAATACATTTTTATTAAACATAATTGCTGATAAAAAATGTATACTAAAATTTTTAACACATGGAAAAACTAATATTGTGTCATTTATAATTAAAAAAAAGTTTTTCTATAACACTATTTTATTATAAAAAACTACTAACCAATCCATAGTTTAATATAATACTTTATATCTCTTTGTAAAATATTATTCCTTCTGAAAAAATAAATTTATTGAATTCTATCTCAATTTTCTAGAAAAAGATATTATTAAAAAATAAATGATGGAATCGCAATTTTATTTTAAAAATGGATTACACATTAAGTATTGATGGAATGAAAAATAACCCCTAATAACACCCACACACGACTTAAGGGAGTGGTGTGCGATTCAGATAGACTCTTAAGGTGGCTTAGATAACATTTCATGAGTGGTAATATCCCCCAAATTGAACTTCTCTCATAGGATATTTCGTTCAAGCTTAACATGTAGAAGCTTGGCTTGGGATTGATCAGGAATGAAGCCCAATGATGATATCACCCTCCCATGTACTAGAAAATGGGCTTCATAAAACACCAATATACTGGATAGATAATTAACTCATCTTTTTGGATTAATTAACCATTATCATTTCTATTTATTAACCAATTATAGCATTAAAATTATTATATCATATGGTAATATTGACTGAAGGACATAATTGACTAATGGTCATATTATTGTGGAAACCCAAAGATCACATTTTTATTATATTTAATTAATAAATAAATGGATAAATTATATTTGAGTATAAAGTAATATAACACACATTTTGAGGAAACAATTATCATCTGAAAATATTATGTTGTTAAAATAATTGTATGGATCAATGTTAATAGAGAGATGGATTATAAACAAAATCATATTTCCCTCTCCATCACTAGTGAATGAATTCTTCAACAATGATCGATCCAACTCAATATAGGTAATTCTGTTTTTATGTTATATCTTCCCTAATTGTTTCCACAATATCAAAGTGAATAAATAATTTTAACTTTTTGATTTGTTATGAAATCATGTTTTGACCTTTTGGGATTATACTCATAGATTTTAGGGAATCATTAGTTGTTTTTTAATCTTTATATTTTCTAATCATTCAAATGGAAAATAATTGAGGCCAACCTAAATTGAGGTCATGTATTGAATCAATTTTTTGATTAATGGGTTTATTCACCCCATTAATCTCATGATTTATCACTACTTTTTCCTGGGATGATGATTCAAAAATACCTCACTTATTATTATGAGACTGTTATTCATCACAATAGATTTACATAGAAACTTAATGTACATGATAAAGTGTGCGATGAAATTTTAATGATAGAGGTGGGAAATAAAATGAGAATTGAGAGAAAATTTGTGACAACTAGTTGTAGTTTGGTGTGTGGTTTGGTGAAAAGAGAAAAAAATTCGTATTCATGATGGATGGTTGGAATCCATCCATTGGTTAATGGATGGTACAGATGCTATTACCACTGATCTATGTTGGGATTCATCGATGGATTGAAGTAATAATGTGTTGAAGAGATTAATGATGACTATGTCTAATTTATGTGATATTATTGATTACATGAAATATACAATAGAGGGAAACACACAATGTAATTCCACTTCTATTGATCTAGGGTTTATGTATAGAGAAAAATTACACACACCATGTTACAGTTGTCACACATTGTGTTACTGGGTGTTAGATACCAGAAGTACCAAGAAGGTAACATTGGCACAGACATAAACATTAGTATGAGAAAGGGTACAATATATATGCAGGGCTCGGTGCTCCTACATGTACATAAAAATAGGTGTGGATCTATATATTTTGGAATGAATAGATGTTATTGTGAAATTTAAAAGAGGATATATGTGTTCCCACTGGACATCAACATGCCATTTACCCATATGAAACACACAGTGTAATTCTCGGAATTGGGTTCCATGATTGAAGGAAAAAAAAGAAACTAGCATACATTGTGAGACATGATGTATACCCCTTTGGAACATGTTGTGTGGTATAAAAAGGGTGGGTTGGATCCCTCTTTCTTTTAGGGTAATCTCAAGTATATACATGGGTTTTTATCCTTGAAACATTTAATTAGAAAGCGTTATCAGTTGGGTGTGTTATCCTAGTATATATTGTCAGGTCTAAAATGTGGAATTACATAATTAGTAGAAAAATATGATTTATTATATAGTAATCATTTTATATATTGTGCATGGTTTCCCTCCATGTTACTCGGTGTGTGACCTTCTATCATTAATCCATTGGACCTTGGTCGGGTTCTTGGTATTAGTGTAAACACTATGCATAGTGCGTCGATCCTCTATAAAGGAATTAAATCTATTAGGGTTCCTTTTTTATCAAAAATATGATGTCCGACATAGTGGTTTATTCAGATTGGGTTTTTGGAATCCCCCAACAGTCCTCGATGTAATCCCCTATCTATGTATTATGATCCTCAGAGTTATAGTTATCATTTTTGATGTCACCCGATGGTTGTATATGTGATCCCAAACTGATGTGTTGAGATCCATAGAGATCCAATGAGCACTCAATTGGTGACACCAGAAGCAAACGACCTCTCTTATGAGTTCCTTAAGTGAAATAATTGACCATGGAATGTATTATACTTTAACTAAAAATAACATGAATCCTCTATAAGTATCTGGTGAATGGATGTTGTTGATATATCTAACGACATAGATTGCTTTATTATTAAATCTCGGACTCCATTATATTATTATAATTGTTCACATAAATATTTGGATACCTATATATTTATGTACAGACTAACCATTATTCTTTTTTATCAATGATTTCATACGGTTCTAATTAATAGTTTTATACTCACCCATTCAATATCTACTCCAATACGTGGAATGTTTTATACAGGTAACATGCATTTTTATTGTTTCCATAAAGAACCATATTAGATACAGTATGAGGACCCATTATTTTGATGAACATTAAATATTGATTTATTCTATAAATGTACACATAATACAACCCCAAAATAGTATGAGTACTGGTGTCTTAGGTTAATTATGTACATTAAAAAACAAATTTCCAAAGTATTACACAAATATTATTGAAAACATCCAAAACATTATCCAACAATTATATAGTTCTTCGAAAATTTCATAGGATAACCAAGGGACACAGTTAAGAAAGGGGTAATCTATAAATCCATGTACGTGATTAAAAAATATATTGATAGGTAAATAAGCATGTTATATCCAAGAGTAATGTCATGGAGAAATAAAATATGAGATAATAAGAATATTGGACCATGATACCTGATATACATGATAACATACATTCAACATGAGATTACAAAAACCACATAAAACATTTCATAAGCATAAGTGAAGTCCAAAATTCAGGACAATGCGAAATAGTGAAAAATTACTCGTAATTGACTAGAATGACTCCATGATTATATACATGAAGTCTCATGATAGTAAAATATTTCCCAATGCATTGGAGGGATATATAATTTCAATCCCGCCTATCACATTAATATCATGATCAAGTTTATGTCTTCAGCATATGTCATACCATATAAGGATATATTTCATCATTATAGATCACATATGTGAGGATTGTGAGATATATATATTGGTCTTCCATATCAATGAAGTATAGGTACATCTAAGTGGATACCCATGATTAGAAATTGGGATGGGTATTCACTATATAATTCTCTATACTGAAAAAATTGTATAGAAATTTTGGTAGCATAACGATGGTACATAAACATACATAAAAGTTATAAATGATATTGAAATGGTTATATCCAAACATGGACATCATAAGGATAAACGTAGTTATATATATAAACATATTTCAACATGAATAATTGAAAAAATGAAAAATTTAAAGTATTATCTTAATAAATTGAAGATTGAGAGAATCCCTAACCATTAAAAGGTGCAATATAGTGGATGGGATAAGGTTATTAAGATATTATGGTTCCATGAGGGGGATATAAATAATGAAGGGAAAATAATTTTTATTTTCCATGAGTTATAAGTGAATAATAATGGGAGTTTGTGTGGGTTTATATAGGAATAAATAAGACTATTATATATTAATTTCAAAACATATGTTTTAGAGTCTATATTTTAGTGTATTCATATCCAACAAACTTCCCATTATTTTATACCCTAGATTCTTCCAAATATGAGTTAATTTCAATATTTTTCATCTTTAGTAACATTTATCAATCATATAATACACTTGGAGATGTGGTAGTGAGTCATTTTCTCGAATAAATGATTTCAAATCCTTAAAAAAATTGTTTTTAGAATATTCATTATAGTATTATAAATAAACTATATGATAATAATAAATTATATTAATGTTGAAATATATATTGGGTCATTTATACCATTTATGGAATATATTACCACACTTTTGGGTCATTATGATGTCATAAAGCACACCAAATATTAATTACATATATAATTTCTAACCATAAACTCATATATCACTGAAGATTATATAAAAAATCACAACTAGAAAATTATGAGAGTCTAATATCAAAAATAAAATTTATGTTTTCCAAAAAATTAATTATGTATGATATTTTATAAATTTGAAAAAAAATGCACATTTATTGAAAGATACTGGTTTTTTAAAAATAACAAATTTCTATATCTTATAAAAATCAAAATTTACTTCATAAATTAATATTATAAATGATAATAAATAAATATCCCCTCATAATATTATTTTATTACAATATAATTTATTTTAAAATTCTATAACCATTAAAATGAGTTTCTCGATTGATACAAAATTTTTCCAAAAAATTGAAATATCGATTTGATTATATAAAAATCTAATTTAAACTCATTATGTGAAGAAATAAAATAAATTGATAAATATAAATATAATTTTCTAAAGTAAAATATAAAAAATCACACTATTACAATAGAGACATGTTGTTTATTATTACACCAATGAATTCTCTAAGGGTATGGTGTACGATAGAGATATTTTCATGTTGTGGTTCTGAGAACATTGTTTGGGTTGTGATCTCATTAATCTTAATCTTCCCTAGTATAAAGTATTGTTTATGAACAAGTTAATTAATCTTGCAATGGTTTTAGTCAGGGTGAAGTGCAATGTGTTGCATTTGTTGTCAATGAGGCATGAAGTTGTCTTGGAATGAATGGATGTCAAGGAGTCAAGATGTGAATGTCAAAGGATGTGATGGTGATGGTGATGAAGGAGAATGGCCATGATACTAAGATGCATGTCACTTAGGAGATTCACTAAGTGGTATTGGAAAGTGTGGTTGAAACATTCTCCATGAACATCAGACGATTGCTGAACTGATCTTTAAGTTCAAAGAACTTGTATCCTGATGATACAATGTCACAACAATGTTTGAAGACCATGCATTGTCTTCACAATGCATGAGGAGTTGAAAGGAGTTCCATCCACAACTCCTAAGTGGATGATGTGCATTAATGAAGTCCATGCACTATCACTTAGTGCATGTGAACATGACGATGATCCAATTGATCTCTAATTGGATCAATGAAGCACATTGAAGAAATCTTTGATTCAGGAGCATCGGTTGATGGAAGAACCTTCAAGAATTTCCATTCCTAAGTGATGAACATTTGTTTAAGAAGTATGGAGGAATTCTAAGAAGAAGAAGAATAGAGATGGGAAGAAGATGGCTTGGAATGTGGCATTTGGCTTGAACTTATGGAAGAACTTTGTATTTGACAAAGTATTATTCTTTGCCTTAGCCAAAAAAAATTGGCCACCAAGGAGGCCAGCCGAGGGTCATCACCCAAGGCACATGTGGGACTCAAGGTCACCACGCCCATGGGGAACCCTCAGGCCAAGGAAGCATCCCTTGAGGCAGGGGCGCACCCAAGGACACCGCATGGGCGCCTGGGGCACGCCCGGAGGAGCGCAGAGGGGCCGTGTATAAGCCCCGAGGGCACGCGGTGGTGAAGCCCGCGCACCCGTGTGTGCATAGTGGGCGCTTGGAGCGCGCCCGCAGGAGCAGTGAGTGGGCGCAGAGCGCGCCCGCAGGGAGAACACGGTGCGGGGCGGCACCGTGGAGGGAGAGAGTTCAATTGCCGGGTTGAGGCGGCGCTTGGGTAATAAGATGCGGAAAAACCGCGCCCCGTTTCGATGTGGGACGCGGAAAATTTCCCGGGAGCGAATCTGAGCCGCTCGATTGATCGCGCGCTTGATCTGCGCCGCACAACTGATCCGCGGCGAGGCAACCAGATCGCGGTCGTCCGATGTATCTCCATCGCCTGATCCGACGGTCGTGGCTCGTCTTCCACCTCGAGCTCGAGCCGAAGCCTCCCGCGAAGCCGCCGCTGAACCAGAGCCTCCCCGAAGACAAAATTCGAGTTCCCGGCCACCATTTTCGAAGCCGAAGGCTCCCTCGTGCTCGTCTAGCCACACTGAACTCATGCATGCATTAAAATGTTGCATGCATGCATCGAGAAAGAATTCAGACTTCAGCCGAGGCAAACGGAGTTGCCGAGGCCACGTGGAGAGCATGCTGTGCATGCATAAGCCTAAACGAAGGCCGTGCATGCGTTCTAAGTCGCATGCATGTGGAGGAAACCGAAGGAAAAGAAAAGGAAACCCGCGTTGAAACAGAGTATAAAAATCAAGATTTGAAGATTTTAAAGATCCGAAGATCTCGGGTGTTTGAAGTTATTATCACGCGGACGATGCGAGGCAGTCTCTGCCTATAAAAATGAGGCCAAGCCCTCTGTGCTGCTTGCTGATCCTCTGAAGAGAGAAGTCCCGTGAGTGCACCTTGTGCCTCGCGAAGCAGAAGCCACCGCGCAAAACATTGCGCGGCTGTTGTCCCGAAGCCAGCCGAGGCTTTGAAGTGTTCCCTGCGCGCCTACTCCCTTGCGCGACAGGAAGAACCCGAGGCCGCATCCTTGCGCGCCCGAGGTTGCATCCCTCTCTGCCCGCGGACTTGCGTGGCAGGAGGTGTTTGCGCGGCCGCTCGTGCTCTTGCACCTGCGCGCCCGAAGTGTTGCACCCTTGCACACTTGAACCTGCGCGGTTGTGAAGAGAGGAAGGCCGCACCCCTTGTGTGCCTTGCACAGGTTGCACCTGAGACTTTCACGGCTTCCTTGCACCCAAGGAGTTCGGGATGTGTGTGCAAAAACAGAAGGAAGCAGTGTGTGTGTGCCAAGTGGAAAGGAGAACCCGAGGCTTTGCCTCTTGTGTGTGCATAGTGAAGAAGAGAAGGACACGGCTCATCAAGCACTTGCTCGCCTTCATATGGGCAGTAGGAGATTCGGGTGATGAGAATAACACACCAAGTGTGTGTGTGCTAAAAGGAGAAAACACCTAAGCCTACATGTGTGAAAAAATAAAAACAAACAGGCCGTAGCCTTGTGTGTGTGCAAGAAGAGAAGGAAGGCCGTAGCCAAGTGGGAAGACAAGAGGGCCTTAGAACCCAAGTGTGTGCATAAGCACCAAGCGAAGACCACACCTTTTGTGTGTGCAAAACAAGAAGAGGACCTACGGGCAGTGTGTGAACAAGAAGTGGAATACCACTACACTTTGTACGTGTGTGTGTGCATTTGAAAGGAAGGCCGAGGCATAGCTTGGGGTGTGCAAAAATAGTGGAGGCCAAATATACACTCATTGTGTGTGTGCAAATCAAAGAACAAGTTGTGTGTGCAAAACAACAAAGTGGCCGAGCCTAGGTGTGTGCACTAAGAAGTGTGTATACACTTAGAAGAAGAAAAGGGAGGACATCCACACAAAGAAGAACACACATTTATGTGTGTAGACAAATTGCTTAAAGTGTGTGAAGTTTGAGAAGTAGGTGTGTGCTGAAAAGAATTACACCCTCTAAGGGTTTACTGCACCTAGAAGAGAAGAAGGGGAGTGCATGCATGCATGCATGCACATGCGCACGTGAACAAAGCTAAATCAGGTTGTGTGCATTTGAGGAGTCCAAGACCAGAAGATCTTGAATATATTATGATGCCATGCATTCAGTGCATGAAGTTGAAGTGAACTGAGACTAGACCAGACCGAAGTTAAAGACATCATTCGAGAAAGGTTGAGAGATACAAGAAGAGTGGATCGAGGCTTTAACCAGCCATAGAGGTTTAATTTATAAGAATCAATTAGTAAAAAAGTTTTAAGGGATCACTGATTCACCCCCTCCCCCTCTCAGTGATTCACACTGATCTGGGCACTTCAATTGGTATCAGAGGGAGGTTACCTCTAAAAGATCCAAGGGAGTCTTTATGAAGTGCAGATTTGAGGAAATGAGTGACCAGCCTCAAATGGAGATATCTGCCAAGACTCGGAAAAACAGAATGAAGAAACAGGCAAAAAAGATGAAGAAGAAGGCTGGTGCAATCAGAGAAACTCCTTCTATGGAAAGAAATGTGAAAGTCACATCAGATGACAATTCCTTTTATCATTCTTCTGATGAAGCTTGTCCTAGCTGTGATGAAGATGGAAGAAACAATGATCTTCTCAATGCTATCAAATATCTTCAGAAGACAGTCCCCAAGGAAGTGGCAATGTGTATAGCTACAGGCATCCTTGATCTTCAAGAAGAAAAATCACAGTTAGAAGAAGAAGCCAATGCAATGGAAGATCAATTGGCTAAAAGGGTTGGCATAACCAACACTCTCAGAAAGCTGGTAAATGCCAAAGATGAAACAGTATCTCTTTGCAATGAATGATATGAAGACACTACTGAAGAATTGCAAAGAATCCTTTCTGAGAATGAATTCTTTAAGATAATGGTCAAAGAAGTGTTCCATTCACTAGAGAAGCTGCACAGAGTCTCAATGATTGTCAAAGATTCTCAACTAAAGGATAAAGTCAAAAGGGTGAAGGAGCTTGACAACTCAATGCTTGAAATCAAGAAGGTGCATGAAGATCAGATGAAACAGCTGGAAGAGAAATGGGAAGGAAAGCTAAGAACTGTTGAGGATGAGAAGAACTCCCTTAACATGAAGTGTTTAGAATTAAAGGTGATATTGAAAAATCTGCAATCACCCAAAGCTGAAGCCTCCCAGTCAGCTGAAAGAAGACATGTTGCTACTCAAGTATGCATTGAGCAGGATGATTCTAAAAGAAATACATCCTCTAATAAAAGGGCAACAACTTCTAAAAGGAAGGTACCATCCATCCCATCTTGTACTAATGCTTCTAATAGTGTTTCCACAAAAAGTGCAGGATGGAAGAATAATTCCAAACAAGTATGGATAAAGACAATGAAGAAAGAAAGCTCTCCTGAAGCAGCACAACAATTCAAGACAAGTACCCTACAATCAGAAGGAATCAAGAGGTCAAGATTTGTGGGTCAATGTTGGTGTTGTAACAAGTATGGGCATTGTGCAAAGGATTGTTGGTACAATCCACTGAATGCCAAAGCACAGAGGAAGCCCATGCCTAGGGGGAGCAAGCCAGAAGGAAAGAAGCAACATCCACAGGTCCAGAGACATCTGTTTACTGCAAATAGATTTGGATTACTTGACAACATCTGGGATGATTGCAAAAGTGGTCAACAAAAAGATACATGTCAATCTCCAACTGTATCCAGAGCTCAAAAGAAGAAAAGATCACTGAACCTGGCTAAAAGAGATTCCTTGGGAAGAAAGCAGAAGAAAGTGGAAGATGCTCCCAAGAAGAGTTTGAAAAAGGAAGAGAAGTCCTTGGATTCTAAAACCAAGAAGGGTGAGTCATTCAGAAGGACCACCAAGAAGAAGTGCTTCTACTGTGGAAGGAATGGTCATACCATGGATCTTTGTAAAGAAGCCATGAAAATCAATAGAAGCCAACTGAACTCAAAAATACAATCAATCCAGAAGAAGAAGAAGGGATTGATTGAAAACAAGTTGCCTAAGAGAGGTAGCTTGACAGTATCAAAAGAACCATGTGGAATTTCCAAAACTAAGGCCTCACTTCCAAATGACATGTTTGTCATATGGCCAAATCAGTTGCAACTTGCCAAAGATCTACAGAGAGCTGAAGATGAAGTTCTGGCAATTGCTAAGGAAAAAGGGAAGAAGAAAATTTCACATGAAGATGTACTGAGATCAACACCAGCACAATCATCAATGAAGATCAAATGTGCAAGTGTGAAGACTGGTGAAAATAGGACATCTCGGTTGAGAGAATCTTCTCAACCTTGTTGTTCACATTGATGAACCAAGGAGGTTCTATCTTATTCCCTTATACATTGGTATTTACATGTGCTAACATTGCAGGGAATTGAAGATGATGATCATTTCTCAGCTGGAGAATGGTTTGGACAAAATGGAGTGCACCCCTTGAGGGGGAGCCAATCTGGAGAAGATGGTATTCTAAGATTTAATATCATCTTGAGAAAAGTGAAGGTATTCCAATCATACTTTCATCCCTTGTTTCTTAATTGTATTCATCATGAAAATTAAGGGGGAGTATTGATTGAAGACAAATGGTTGAAAGGGGGAGCTTTATCTTTTCACCTGAACTTTCTAATGAGTTTTGTGAAGTTGTGCAGGATTTAGCAAATTCATTATTATATCTGAAAAATTTCAACCCCTAAGCATGATCTCACATGTGTAGAGAATTGTGGACAGCTTTGAATTCCTTGGTCATATCACTCTTGTTTTCTACACAGGGTTAGCCCAAGTAGACTTAGAGCTGATTTACTAAAGGTTCTTTGCTAAAGAGAACATGTGACATCATCCCTCTCCTAGTGTTTTTCAAGAAGATACTTTTCAATGGGAGGAAGATATTTTTGGAAGAGAACCACACCACACCTTTGCATTTGATTTCCAATAAGGGGGAGAAAATATTGGCACACATATTGACCCATTCATATGTGCTGATGGAGTGTATTGACAACAAATACAAAGGGGGAGATTGAAGTGCAATGTGTTGCATTTGTTGTCAAAGAGGCATTAAGTTTTCTTGGAATGAATGGATGTCAAGGAGTCAAGATGTGAATGTCAAAGGATGTGATGGTGATGGTGATGAAGGAGAATGGCCATGATACTAAGATGCATGTCACTTAGAAGATTCACTAAGTGGTATTGGAAAGTGTGGTTGAAACATTCTCCATGAACATCAGACGATTGCTGAAATGATCTTTAAGTTCAAAGAACTTGTATCCTGATGATACAATGTCACAACAATGTTTGAAGACCATGCATTGTCTTCACAATGCATGAGGAGTTGAAAGGAGTTCCATCCACAACTCCTAAGTGGATGATGTGCATTAATGAAGTCCATGCACTATCACTTAGTGCATGTGAACATGACGATGATCCAATTGATCTCTAATTGGATCAATGAAGCACATTGAAGAAATCTTTGATTCAGGAGCATCGGTTGATGGAAGAACCTTCAAGAATTTCCATTCCTAAGTGATGAACATTTGTTTAAGAAGTATGGAGGAATTCTAAGAAGAAGAAGAATAAAGATGGGAAGAAGATGGCTTGGAATGTGGCATTTGGATTGAACTTATGGAAGAACTTTGTATTTGACAAAGTATTATTCTTTGCCTTAGCCAAAAAAAATTGGCCACCAAGGAGGCCAGCCGAGGGTCATCACCCAAGGCACATGTGGTACTCAAGGTCACCACGCCCATGGGGAACCCTCAGGCCAAGGCAGCATCCCTTGAGGCAGGGGCGCACCCAAGGACACCGCATGGGCGCCTGGGGCACGCCCAGAGGAGTGCAGAGGGGCCGTGTATAAGCCCCGAGGGCACGCGGTGGTGAATCCCGCGCACCCGTGTGTGCATAGTGGGCGCTTGGAGCGCGCCCGCAGGAGCAGTGAGTGGGCGCAGAGCGCGCCCGCAGGGAGAACACGGTGCGGGGCGACACCGTGGAGGGAGAGAGTTCAATTGCCGGGTTGAGGCGGCGCTTGGGTAATAAGCTACGGAAAAACCGCGCCCCGTTTCGATGTGGGACGTGGAAAATTTCCCGGGAGCGAATCTGAGCAGCTCGATTGATTGCGCCCTTGATCTGCGCCGCACAACTGATCCGCGGCGAGGCAACCAGATCGTGGTCGTCCGATGTATCTCCATCGCCTGATCCGACGGTCGTGGCTCGTCTTCCACCTTGAGCTTGAGCCGAAGCCTCCCGCGAAGCCGCCGCTGAACCAGAGCCTCCCCGAAGACAAAATTCGAGTTCCTGGCCACCATTTTCGAAGCCGAAGGCTCCCTCGTGCTCATCTGGCCACACTGAACTCATGCATGCATTAAAATGTTGCATGCATGCATCGAGAAAGAATTCGGACTTCAGCCGAGGCAAACGGAGTTGCCGAGGCCATGTGGAGAGCATGCTGTGCATGCATAAGCCTAAACGAAGGCCGTGCATGCGTTCTAAGTCGCATGCACGTGGAGGAAACCGAAGGAAAAGAAAAGGAAACCCGCGTTGAAACAGAGTATAAAAATCAAGATTTGAAGATTTTAAAGATCCAAAGATCTCGGGTGTTTGAAGTTATTATCACGCGGACGATGCGAGGCAGTCTCTGCCTATAAAAATGAGGCCAAGCCCTCTGTGCTGCTTGCTGATACTCTGAAGAGAGAAGTCCCGTGAGTGCACCTTGTGCCTCGCGAAGCAGAAGCCACCGCGCAAAACATTGCGCGGCTGTTGTCCCGAAGCCACCCGAGGATTTGAAGTGTTCCATGCGCGCCTACTCCCTTGCGCGACAGGAAGAACCTGAGGCCGCATCCTTGCGCACCCGAGGTTGCATCCCTCTCTGCCCGCGGACTTGCGTGGCAGGAGGTGTTTGCGTGGTCGGTCGTGCTCTTGCACCTGCGCGCCCGAAGTGTTGCACCCTTGCACACTTGAACCTGCGCGGTTGTGAAGAGAGGAAGGCCGAACCCCTTGTGTGCCTTGCACAGGTTGCACCTGAGACTTGCACGGCTTCCTTGCACCCAAGGAGTTCGGGCTGTGTGTGCAAAAACAGAAGGAAGCAGTGTGTGTGTGCCAAGTGGAAAGGAGAACCCGAGGCTTTGCCTCTTGTGTGTGCATAGTGAAGAAGAGAAGGCCACGGCTCATCAAGCACTTGCTCGCCTTCATATGGGAAGTAGGAGATTCGGGTGATGAGAATAACACATCAAGTGTGTGTGTGCTAAAAGGAGAAAACACCTAAGCCTACATGTGTGAAAAAAGAAAAACAAACAGGCTGTATCCTTGTGTGTGTGCAAGAAGAGAAGGAAGGCCGTAGCCAAGTGGGAAGACAAGAGGGCCTTAGAACCCAAGTGTGTGCATAAGCACCAAGCGAAGACCACACCTTTTGTGTGTGCAAAACAAGAAGAGGACCTACGGGCAGTGTGTGAACAAGAAGTGGAAGACCACTACACTTTGTATGTGTGTGTGTGCATTTGAAAGGAAGGCCGAGGCATAGCTTGGGGTGTGCAAAAAGAGTGGAGGCCAAATATACACTCATTGTGTGTGTGAAAATCAAAGAACAAGTTGTGTGTGCAAAACAACAAAGTGGCCGAGCCTAGGTGTGTGCACTAAGAAGTGTGTATACACTTAGAAGAAGAAAAGGGAGGACATCCACACAAAGAAGAACACACATTTATGTGTGTAGACAAATTGCTTAAAGTGTGTGAAGTTTGAGAAGTAGGTGTGTGCTGAAAATAATTACACCCTTTAAGGGTTTACTGCACCTAGAAGAGAAGAAGGGGAGTGCATGCATGCATGCATGCACATGCGCACGTGAACAAAGCTAAATCAGGTTGTGTGCATTTGAGGAGTCCAAGACCAGAAGATCTTGAAGATATTGCGATGCCATGCATTCAGTGCATGAAGTTGAAGTGAACTGAGACTAGACCAGACCGAAGTTAAAGACATCATTCGGGAAAGGTTGAGAGATACAAGAAGAGTGGATCGAGGCTTTAACCAGCCATAGAGGTTTAATTGATAAGAATCAATTAGTAAAAAAGTTTTAAGGGATCACTGATTCACCCCCTCCCCCTCTCAGTGATTCACACTGATCTGGGCACTTCACAGGGTAAAATTATAGAGATGATATATCCCTTATAAGCATTAATAATTGGGATTCTTAAGGTATAATCCTTCTAAATGAGGTCATTTCTTCTTCTGTATATGTCAATTGGCTATTATTATAACCCTTAATATAATAATCATAATGTTCATAGTGAAAACTATATATATTATCAATGATTATGATTCTTAATTTCATTTTAAATCCATTTGACTATAACTATTATAAATAAACAATATAGTACATGTGTTTCATATAATAAAATTATGTGATAATGAAATTATCCATATAAACGTGAGCTTGATTTGTAATTGTTTAGTTCATTAAATTATTCCCCCTTTAAAAATTTCACCAGAAATTTCTTCATTTCTTACACTAAAATATATGGGAGTGATTTTATTTCGGTGCCTCATATGGTCAAATTGATGCTTCCCCAAACATATGGATCTACCACGACACTTTTACCAGGTGATGTGAGTCATTTAATAGATATCTTTATCTCTAATTTAATATATTCATTGTTTTCCCATATTTTGAAATACATTATCCAATCGATCAACCTATTGATTTCCAAATTTATGGGTCCTTAATATACATCCTCAAGAGGGATATATGGAAGAAACCATTTTCTTGAGATAAAATAGGTGTGTTTCTATAATCAAAATGCTAACAGTCTATTTCGATCAAGTATCATCAAGGATCCGAATTATATATGAATAATATTTTCCTTCTTCCTAAAACACAAGACATTCATTCATGGTTATATATTAAAAAATTCCAAGAATTCAAACAGTTTATCTTATTAATGATTGTCTATAAATAATTTATATTGAATTTTATTAGTTTTTATATGATATTTAATGGTTTTAACCTTATCAATATTATCTTATACAATATTTGGTCACATAATCTTTAAATATCCAACATCGTCCCAATATATCGAAATTGAACACCTCTTCCCAAATGGAGCTTCATAATATTCCACATGAAATACATAAATGATATAGTTGTTTTACAAGACTTACTCTATGCTATGGTGTTGATGAAATCACCCTGGGAAATAATCAATACAAGATATCATAATTTACTCCATCTTCCTAATAGTCCATTCATGCATATCATCAGTATGAGGTTGATAATGAGTTTTCAATCTATGGTTCTTATTCAACACTTGCATATGGTTTTTAAATAATGGTTAGGTGAACCTAGGATCTTGATTAGATTCTATAAGAAGTAAAACCCAATGTAGTCTAACTACTTATCTAATATATACTTGGGATGGCTTTTAGGATGGGACATCTTCCATGATTGAAATAAAAAATTATGATATGGTAATGAGATAATATACAACTCATATTGTGTTATTTAATATTTGAATCTTGGGGTGTCTTACAATGAAATTCGCTGTTATTTTTTCCATTATCATTATTACTATAAATAATGGTTTTACCAAAATTATAATCTTTTATTGTCAAGACTTTAATTTTTCACATACCATTAATCATGATTCAAACTCCACAATATTTCTATTTAGGTAATCCCATCCTAAATTTTTCATCAAATTTTTATTACACTCAATACATAATAGGTGAAAATAAAGGGATGATAATTTTTAATCCAATGAAAGATCCACATTTGGCTATATTTTCAATAAAACCCATTTTAGGGATCGATAACCTATAGATTCATCATTAGCAATGATGACATCATGAATATTTTCTACCTTCTGTAGAAATTGATCATATTTCTTGGCCTACTTGATCATCTCAAGAATATATGACTATGAAGATATTTAATAATGGAGTTATGATTATACTATTATCATTTACATTTATATCCACTTCATATACATTAATATTTGATCCCAAGAAATATTCATCATGTATAGGGTTTTAGGACCCTTTATCCTAAGAGAATGTATCACTTTTTTATATATCAATGACGGTGAAGGATTGTAAAATCATAATCCTTGAGACTATATTACCCCCTTCATTTGAAAGTATCAATCACCTTTTCTATGAATATATACTATAGGTTTTTATGATCTATATATATGTAAAAATTCTTTCTATAGAGATATTGTCACTAAATAATCTATTGGAAGATCAATACTATCAATTCAAGATCCGGATTTGGGTTGTTTTCCTCAAGGATATTTCACTAGATGGAGGCATAATATATCAAGTTTTCATCATGAATGAGTACAAAATAGAAGAAATTTTTATAAGAATCACTATAAATCAAAAATTAATCCCCCCATATGGGAAATGTTGGCCCATGTGTTGTGATTATCATCTTTATTAGATCTTTAATTATCTATTTGTATTCCTCAGTCCATGAATAACATGAAAACCTTTTGAGCTATATTTTTTAGTAGACCTGAAAATAAAGATAATTTTATCAATCATATATTATATTATCCTACAAATCCATGAATTCAATGGATTTTGGTCATAGATGTTAATATTGGTTATCCTTTAATTGACTCAATTTTTAGGAAACAATAATCCATTTACATAAAATAGCATTCCCTTGTAATGCTACATATTTCAAGTATAAGTTCAATTGAGAAGTTAACCACTAGTTTATGAGGTATACTGGGAATTTCTTTTGGAAGCACAACAATGTTTTCCATTAAAATATCAATTTGATCATGGATGATAATTTCGCAGTCACAATCATTTTATATATACAACAATTCTAATAAATCAACAATATATATTCTTGATATGTTGATTCTAAAAGATATCAATCCCTTATATATATTCAATGGATGATTAATTATAAAGAGGGTGATTTCCTTCTCCTCTAAATTTATTTTCTATATTAACTAGTAAATCCATTCCATACCAAGGACATGTATGATTTCAGTAAAATGGGTAATTATAATATTTTTAAGAATAATATTAAGATAATCATCAACATGTGATTCATTAATTAATGATGTTTTTCAAAAGATATAAAATTATTTAATATGTAAAATCAATTCTCATAGAAAACATACAATATAAAATAGTGTGGCATGATATTAAAATTTTGAATGAATACCCACTGTAGAGTAGTGTTTTTTTATAGATCAAAAATCAAGATCCATCATAGAATTTGTCCTTCCATTTTCATTGTATAGAGAAATAGTTTGTGATTATTTTTTATGTTTCCCTTGTAATGTATCATATTCATAGATAATATTAAACATTAAACATTTATTATGAATAACGATTAATGTGAAAATAAATTGAACATTATTTATAACCATTATGTTGTGTAAAATATTTATATTATCTAAAAAATTATTATCTTTTTCTAAAATTTTCCATGCATAAAAAATATTCATGTTACTTATTTATATTTAACTAGGTAGTTGTGTATGAATTTTAAAAATAGTGGAATGTTAATATTATTTTCACTATCACATTTACTATATGAAAATCTATGATAGTTTTTCCTTCTCTTATTTCATTTGATTAGAGGATAACCAATATTCTATTTGTTGATAATAATTTTTATAGTTTTTTTTCATAATCACAATATATTTTACTTTATCCCCTTTAAATTAGGTATATAATGTGAAATTTCCTTACACAATACATCACATTGGTTGTGGACTCATCTCCTTCTATTTTCATACATTGACTAAAAATATATGGATTATTGTGGATTAGTATATTTATATGATTAAAAACCTAAAATGGGAAAACATAAACAATAGTGGGATAAAAAACAAATAAAATATATTCATTAACAAACAAAACAATATTATTGAAAAATATTTTATCAATTATATACAACCTAATGTTAAATCTTATTGGAATTTTTTCTCAAATTATTGATTTGTAAGTAAATTGTTAATTTACCAAATAATATACCATGGGTTGGTCAAGCCATGTGTTCAACATGTATTTTTTTGTTCTCTAAGAGATAAATAGTTCCAAATAAATGTAACCATTTTAGTGTATTTATACTAAGGTACATCAGTTCTATATCCACATTCAATTGTAGTATCATGATAAGGATGTATTATCTTTGAGACAATGTAATCAATAAATTACCAAAATTTATGGATTTTTTCCTATGTATAGTATTATAAAAGAATACATCATTATAGATTTATTAACATAATACCAAAAGTAACTTTAATTTTTTCTACTATAAAATAAACTATCTTAAATTTTAATATAAATCATTTTAGTATTTATTATATAATGGTACACATAATAGTACCTTAAAATATAATTATGCCTAACAACTTTTAGTAATTATATCCATAACATAAAATATGATAAATGAGTACCAAAAAATTATTGAAAACCTAATATCATGGTCCAAAAAATTCATTATACTTGTAAAAATGCATCTTATATCCTTGGGATGTATATAAGAAAGTGGTGATCTATAAAAACTAGTAAGGTAATACAAATAATATAACACAATGTAGAGAAGTACAGGATATCCAAGATCCAAGTCAAGGAGATATAAATCGGATGATAATCATAATATTTAGCTATGACGCATGATATAACATGACAAAATAAAAGCATCTTATAAATGTTGAAACAAAACAAAACATGGTTTAATCATATGTTAATGATAACTGTATCAAAAACTTCACATGATGAAAAATTTTCCATAATGGGTTATTATTACACAATAATCCAATACCTTAATTTTCATTATACTAAAACATTAACACATTCATTGAAATTATATATAATTCTAATGCCACATATCACATTCATATCATGTACATGCATTAGTGTGAAACATAGACCACAGAATGTAAGGATGAAATTATTATATATTCACCCCATGATTTTAGAGTGTGAGATAAATAAATGAAAGACTCTAATCAATCAATTAACGACACATATATTTTAATATCTATTGAGTATAAATGTGTATGTTTATTCATTACACATTGGTTTGGTGGAAAAAATAGCGGGGTATTTTGGGCTGCATAATGATGGTACATAAATATTCATATAATGGATTAGTGATAGATAATGTGTTATCTCATCACTTTCACATCATAACATCATTTTAATGGATATATAAAAATATATCCATTATTAATAATATGAATAATATGTTATAATTTTAAAAAGGATCTTGAAAAAAGTTGAAAAGGAGAGGGTCCATTTTCTTAATAGGGTGATTCATAAAGGATGAGAGGAGATTTTTAAGAGCATGGGGTAAAATTTTTATGGAACTAGAGAGAAAAATTTATTTTAATGTTATTATAAAATTGTTTTGAGTTTATTAAAATGGGAGTTTGTGTGGGTATATATAGTAAAATATAAGATCATTAATTATTAATTTTAAAAATTATGTTTTGGGATCTATATGATAATATAATAAAAACAAAAATCCATCCCATAGATATATCATGTGGTTTCATGGTAAATATAGTGTTTATAATTTTTTTCCAAGTTTATAAATCAAATTCAATGATATAATACCCTTGATGATGTTGTTGTGAGTCATGTTTACATATAATTTATTTGAAAATCATAAAATATATTATCATATTTTGAGGATTCATTAAGGGTTTATTAAAACAAAATAATAACAATAAGATAAATTATTTTAATGTTTAAATATATATTTTTATTGTTTAATTATTTCATGTCAAATATTACATAACATTTTGGTCATTATTATGTATAAATACACCACATATATTTTTAGCATTGGTATTTTTAAAAAAATTAAATTATCTTTGAAAATTATAAAAAAATTACATTTTTAAACAATTCATTATGATGGTTTCAAAAATAACATTTATTTTATCCTAAAAATTTTCTATCTAATAGACCTTTCAATTGTAAATAAAAATTCCACACTCATTGATAAACAATAGTTTTTTATAATAAAAGATGTCTAACCCTTAAAAAGTATATTATTTTTTTCATACAGTTATTTTATCATTTATATGTAATAAAAATTAGTTATTAATTATAATTTTTAATACTATTCATATCAATATATGGTTGAATTAATTGAGGATGGTGTATGGATTGAAAAATTGTATTAATTAATATGATAATTTTCATTTCATTAAATCAAACTATAATTCAAACGTAATATATAATGTTATATTAAAATGAGATAAATATATTATTATTTTATTAGTAGGAAAATATATAAATTAATATTGTTGGGTTCTAGATATATAAAAATTTCTCATGAAAGGGAATGCTCTTCAGATAAGGTGTGTGATGGTGAAATTTTAATGGGGTGGCCTGGTGATCATAGTATGGGGAAAATATTGATGATCATGAACTTGTCCCATAATTCGATTAACTTGTAAATTAGTTTTCAAATACCATATTTCCCAATTCTAATTGAAAATAATAGAGTTTAAATCTCCCATTTATGCAATGATAAATTGTATTTACATAGTATAATCCTACTGGATTAAACCATCACTTATTTTTTCTATGTGAAATAAAATTTATCATAACCCATAATAAAATAATCATAATGGTCATCATATAATGTATGTATTATTGATACTTATAATTATTAATTATTGTAAAACTAATGTAAGATAAAATTTTCATAAATAACCATTGTAGTTCATGTGGTTTCTATAACTTCAAAAATTTATAAAGATTTTATTCCTAAAAAATGTGTATTTAATTTATAAAAAATGTCGTTGTTACATAGATCATTTTTTTAGGATATATATATAAAGATTCATTATAGTATAAAATTTTACAGTAGTCATCCCCTTCTGAGTTGGATGGACTTTATATCTGGTGTTTTGGTGGGATTGTGTTTTACCCTTATACTTTTTATTACTTTTTCATTCACTGATTGACATATTTAGATGTTTTTATTAATTATAATCATTTTAAATATACATTCAGATATGTATGGGATTAGATATTTGTTTGCATATTAGTATATACATTATTCTAATACCTACCATATGTGTGATATGCCTAATTGAAAATAGTTTCCATCGTTTAGGCTAATGAAAGAGGACTTAGTGTTGTCAAAATCAACTTATCATTTTCTAGGTAAGTTCGGGATGGTTATGTTATGATAGAGAGTTATCTAAAGAGATATCCCCCACTTATAATAATGTTGGAGGTTTTTATAGATGTGAGGTATTGCTATGGGATTTATTACAACAGTGTTATATTTTTTTGACACTGGTTTTTAGGAAAGGGACTCGGGTATTAGTGTAACAGCTAATGTATCAATTCCCAAGGACACTAATAACATGATTATTAACTCAATACATATGATAATTAATTTTATGGAAATCATTTTTACAAGAATGAAATAAGAATGGGTTGCATACCCTTATCCATATTAAGACTAATGCATAAATACACTCTTCAACTCTGTAACATATTGAAATGTTTTCAATATTCCACCTTAAGGATTGCTGGATAGAATTTCATGGTAGTTGAATGAAGATGACCAATTCAGTGATGAAGCCAAATTTTAGTGACTTAAATCATTTTATTTTTGTAAATGTTTCTATAGAGTAGTGCTACCTCCTATAGAAAAACTAATAGAATCACCTCCAGTAGTGCAGGGGGATGATCATTTGTATATTCTAAGGTCATGGCTCCAGTAGGATATGATTATGGTATAAATGTGAACAGTAAATTCCATGGGTTCCATTGATATATAACACATATGTTTTATTGTGAAATTTTCATAAAAATAGTGTAGTATTGAAAAAGGTGGTGGTCTAGGATTTTTATCTTGTGGAGACCCCTGAATGAATGGAAGGTTTTGGTCATAACCATATTTCTATATGGAGAATTTATTGGATTAAGTTGTACCAGTAGATAATGAACAATTATGTAATTTTAATTTCTATTTATAGAGTTAAATATATCCATGTATCTATAGGGATACCAAACCAATTTTATGGGATTAGAGGTTTGGCGAAAACCTATGGTGTGAATATCTATATTTGGTTAGAACCATATTAATGGTGCCCTTGGTGTAATGAATAACCATGTGTGACATTAGGTGGCAGTAAATCCAGTTTTTAGGTATTTTAACATTAATTTATCCATTAAATGAAGATGGAATATTCTACCACAAGGACACATTCTATTAATGAAATATGCAACCATACAGGTGAGTTAGTTCCGACCAAAATAGATAATGTCAAGGGTGTTGTAGAGGATTCATTTTTACAAGTTTAATTGATGTTTTTTTGTAGTGATTTGTTATGGGAGTGATCAGTATTTGTATATATAGGTGTAAAATGGAATGATAGTATCATTTGGTCAAATCATTTGGCAGATAAGATTCATGTTGGGTTTTAGTTATAACATTTGTCTTCACTTGATTAGCTACAATTTTGGTACTAAATCATAAACCACATTTACCTAGATGAATTAATCATTAATCAATGCATAGTGAAAAAATATTATCCCTTCTTTATGACCTTATGTTTTATGATCTTGTAGAGAGGTTCAGTGATAAATCTTCTATCGATTGTATGACTTGGCTCTAGGAGGAAATAAATCCTCATGTGAAGGCTTCATTTCGTGATAGTGGAGATCAACTATGTTTTCCTTGGACGAACTAGTTTCATATTAACAATACATAGATTATTGTTAACAATTAGGGTTTTATTATTTCCATTTTTTTGAGATATATGTCTCATCATTATTGACAATGATACCTATGCAATTATGGATAAGATCCAATGCAAGAGTCTATATAGAATTTCTCACCTCTTGGACACTATAACCATTGGATAAGAAGATTATATGAGTTGTTAGTTTCATGTGGGTTTGTAAGAGTATGTTGAGTCCTTCCCTATGTATGTTCTATGCTTTCCTAACCATAAATTGTTTTTCTATATAAACATTCACAATGGGTAGTCTGTTATTTTCACAAAACATCAGATTACCACATAGAATATTTAGTGTTGATGGTGTAGTCATAAGAATAGTAGAGGATGGGGCCTTGTTAAACATATTGATTTCACTTGGGAAGAACTATATTGTTATCATAGGAGTAAAATAAGAGCGTTTGTATGGGGGTGGATTTGAATCAACTGAACTAAGTGGTAATTTTAGAGGAGTATCAACACTTGAAAGTCGATGACTTCATCGATAGGTGGATAAGCGTGATGCAGTATTTATTGATTGACTATATGAGAGCTTATCACAATATCTTGTTTTTGAGAATATGATATACCAATGGTGGATTTTTATCTCCACTATAGTCACTTTGATTTCAGAGTGAAACATGTTTGGTGTGTTGGAAACCTTAATAGTGTTTGTAATACTCATTATTATAGTCCTTCCACTTGGATCAGTTCATGGTAGTCTTCTTTGATGACAGTCATGTGTAAAAATTGTTAGTAGTGAAGTAGGAGGTTAATTTAAGGATAGTTCTTTATATTCATCGATAGTACAATTTTTTAAAATATCACTCAATATATATGTTTTAAATTCAATAGTTTAACTTTTTTGGATATATCTCCAGAATCATGGGTGTGATATTGTACCAAAAATTGGTTTAAGAATTATGATTTTTTGATATTACAAAGGGTGTGGTGGTGATAGATAATAAAATATCAAAGCATTCCATTTTCATTTTTTGGGTGAGGAGAAAAATGTTTTGGGATTTTCTCAAATAACCTTTGATGAAATTTATTGAACAATGTATCTATAATCAATATTTTTTACCACAATAATTCATATACGAGTAAGTGAGGTAAATCATCAATATATCTATTGTGAGATAATTTGTGACCAAATATCTACAAGATATATTATTATTGGTTTTGCAGATTTTTTTATTATATTATTTTTCCCATGATATATGATGTCCCCAATCATATAGTGATAGGACATTTTGAGGTGGTTTCCTTCCATTATAAATAAAACTGTGAGAGATAATTATATACCAAGATCCATTAAAACCATGGTCTTCATCCAAGTATATTTTCACGAACCAACCCAGTTTGACCATAAACTGGTCACCCAGGTCGGTCCATAGAATAGCCCCAAGGGCATTCATAATTCCCATGGGCTGACATCTACTTTCGGGCATCAAAACATACAAGTGGGATCAATTTAAGCACAAAAAAATGAAAAATAAATATATAAAAAGACTGGACAATGAAATAAAAATCTAGACATGATGATATAATAAAATTGCACATACATTCATGTGACTCTATGGGTCACCACCGACTTCAATCAAATGTCACACTTTTGTGACCAAAACAGAACAAGAAGCTTCTCCCAAATCATAATTTTTTTTAAAAAATAAGTAGTATTAAAACAAATTAAGGTAACTAGATAAAATATTCCTGTTGCACATATTTTAAATAAAGATATATAATTTTCATGATTGAACTATAATATTTGAAATAATTTATTCACCCATTTTAACCTCATAAATGTCATGGTTCATTGCCAGTATAATTTTAAACTTATTTATTTTAAATGAATGAATATATAACCATTTTAAAGAAAAATGAATAGTGAAGTGTAAACCATTTGAAAACATTTTTCAATATTCTTTTAAAAATCGTTTTTATCCCCTTCAACAAAGAGAAGAACCATACATGAAGGATGAAATAAATAATCAGACAAGGATAATAAAAAATTACAAGAAATAGAGACTAACCAAGGAGTGAACATTAATCAACCACCGAAGATATCTAATTTCAAAAATATATGGAAATTCCTAGGAGCTCATCAATAAAATACAACTTACTATAAATTTGACTCATCTCGAAGGAATTCTGTACCCGATTACATCATAATTCCTAAACGTCTGATCATCTCCTTACCTAGCATGACCAAGGGGCCCAGTCACGTATCAATTATAACAAAATACCCCCTCTATGGCACATTAACCAAAGCATAATCTAATCTATTTCAATAATTACTCAATGAATATTCTCTCACTATGATAGGTTTCTATGTTTTGAAAAAAGGGGGTTAGCCAACAATTTCAAACAAGTATACAGACAGAAGTACAAACATGATACACATTCAACACATAGTATATGGTCACCCTCAAGTCACTACAAGGAATAAGACACTTTACATTAAACTATCATACCATAAGGGAAGAACTAATCCAAGGAAAATCCCATCTCTTGTTCAACAAACAATTCGATAACCCATTCTATGGAGGGTATTTTGAGAAATCCATTTTATTGAAATTGTCTGCCGAGCCTCGATCAACCAACACTTTAAAAACCATTTTATGAAGAACCACACTCATAGAACTTTAAAAACTATAAAAACACTAAGAATCATATTTAAGAAACCCTAAAAATTATTTTAATACCAAAACACATTTACAAATGCTGATGAGGCATTTCGTCAAGCATTTTATGTGAAAAAATGTAGTCAGACTATTTTTTTAATACATTCCATGAAAGAAACCACTCCAATTCATGAATATTTTTTATAACAATTATATATCAATAATTAATATAAAAACTATGTTAAAATGTATGAAATAAATGAGTATCAAATTTCAAAGTTGGTGCATAGAGATCCTACCTCAAAGGATGGACAATCCAAATCATTCAAACTCATGTCACATCCCGTTCGAACAAACACACACACACATATCCTTAAATTGATGCACATGTTCCCCACACAATGAGGGAACACACACACAAAAGATATATATATTTATACATATCCATACCCTGTAATATGTGTGTGTGATTTAAAAAATAAGTACAAATCCATATGATAAATTCTCGGGACTCAATAAAACCATAAATCACTAAAATAAAATTAATCCAAAAAATGAAATAAAGATACGATTAGAAACCAAACAACATTTAAGATAAACAATGTTAAAGTAAAAAACAATTTTTAAAGAACTCAATTCATTTGAATGCACATCTATGTGTGCACCTAGTGCACCCAAGGATGTAAAACATCCATCATCACATTCCAATATCAATAAAAAAACTCAAATAATCATTTTTAACAAAATACCATTTTTAATAAATATTACTAACAACTCCATTTAGATAAATAAACAAACAATCCCTTTCAATTCCAAGAGTATACTTTAAAAAAAGAAAACATATCAAGGAAAATACTATAAAAAAGCAAGATTTATTTTTTAATGAACAAAAAAATATTTTATCAAATACAGAGGGAGCATGAACACATTGGCATAAACCAAATCCACTAAAAAGATTATTTTTTAGAAAATTAATAAATCATGAAAACACCCACCAGAATTTCATCAATTTTATTATCATGGTGAAGAACAAATTTTTAGAGTTATTAAAGTATGTTTTGACACATGAAAAAACACATTATGAAAATAAACAACTAGGAAAAAATCATGAATTTACTCAAATCATTTTTGTAACATGTTATAAATTTTTTAAACACTATAACAAACTAATTAAGGGAATAATTAAACAACAAACCATGTTTAAAAATAAATTAAACACATAAAATAATATGTTGTGTATGAAGGAAAGGGTAAATATTGATTCTCCTACCTTGACATCGTGGAGACACCGTGAAACATAAACAGAATAGAGAGAAAGACCTCATAGACCAAATTTACACCTTAATACCAAAGGAAAACATGACTAGCATTTACCCTTACAATTTATGTTTCTACATGGTGATGGAAACCACAAAAAAATGAAATTAAATACAAAAAACTAGAGGAGGAAAGGGTTATCTATGATATGGTCATAGACGTGCCAATGTAAGGAGGAGAAGGGGGTTTGGGCCTCACCAGAGCGATGCAGAGTAATGAGTATAGGCAGTGCCAGAATATAGTTGATCATGTGGTGTTCGGATTCTAGAGCAGGGTAGACTTGGGAGGTTGTGCCACTATAGTAAGGCAGAGAAGCGAGGTCGGGCCACCAGGAGTAGGGTGGTGCACATGGGGGAGTCTGGGTCGTGTGTGTATAGGGAAAACCTCGGGGTGCTAGTGCACTGTGTGATAAGAAGAGATGGGAAACAACCCATAAGTTTTTCTTCTGAAAAAAAGATGTAATATGAAATAAATAAATCAACATAATAATTTTAATAATAAACATTATAATTATTTAAATAATAAAGATAATAATAATTATTATTATATAAATAATAATAATAATAATAACAATCACCATCATGATAATGATAATAATAATCACATTGACAACACTCATTTAATTTTCAATAATTATAATATAAATTAAAATTCTAAAAATAATACAATTAATATCAATTTATAAATAGTAGTATTACAAAACATTAGTAATAATATTATTATTATAATTATTATCTACACAATAATAATACAATTATTAATTTTTTAACATTTATAAAATTTATTTATTTTACGATTTTGGAAGTCGCATGGTCACCTGGGCCAAACCACATGGTTACCACTAACTTCTGGTCCCTATGCACTCGCCTTGTACCCCCAAAAAATAACAATCCAAAAAAATTGTAAACCAGTGCTGAAACTGAGCCTTGAAAATAATAACAAAAGAAAATAAATAATGAAATAATAAAAATGTTATTGTCGGATTTCCCCATAATAGAAAATTTCTTCCGCTAAAAATTCACCAAGCCAATGTATAACAAAAACTCAAGTTTATTACCAAACTCATCCTTAAGAAACATGGAATTCTATGGTGACTATTTAATACTTAATTCACACCAAACCAATCTACATGAATCCATAACCCAAAAGAAGGGGAGAACATGAGTGGGTTCTCCCAAACATAGGGATTCTATTAGCTAGACAATTAAAACCTAAACATACCTCCCTGGTGAGGGGGACTAAGATGGGAACTACCAACTGATCTAGACTAACATCTGTAGCACATGTGAGACAATTAGACCATTATAACTATGAAATTCTCTCACTCTATCTATACCCTAATAATACA
>CAUJRU010001068.1:202500-218076 GCA_963277665.1 Viscum album | reverse complement strand
GGTGCATGCGGCGTTTCTTGAAAGGAAGGACGTCGAGGTGGGGTTTGTCACATGTTGTTGTGTTCGGAATGTAAAGACAATGACCGCCTAAAGATAATTCATTTCATGCGCGGGGACCCGCTCTGGACATGGGTCCTGTCTTCTCGGCGGTGTTGGATGATACCCGGGACGGATGCCATGACGTGTCGGCGGCCTTCGTGTGCCTAAGGGGTCACTTTGGTGGCTGTTCGTATGGATTCGTAGCTCTTTAAGGGCAACACGTGCTGTCTTTCATGCGTTGTGGTGCCCATTGGGTTGTCTGAACCCATCAGTATGTGTCCTCGTCAGTGCTGATGTTTCCTGGTGGGACAGCTGGAAATGCATAAATGTCTCTTTAGGGGGGGAGTGGTCGGCGACCCCCCCTGGGCGTGGGTCTTGTCCTGCGTGCCCAGAGCCACCCAGTGACATGCCCACGAACATGGAAAAACGACCTCCAGACAAATCCATGAAAGCTTGATTATTCGTACGGTGCTTGGGGCTTGTCTTGTCTGAGGTAATGCGTCATAAAAGTGATGACAATGAGCCGGGGTGCGTCGCGTGTCAGGTCCGACGTACTGACAATCACGTGGAGACAACGCCATCCGAGTGGGACGATTTGAAGGGACCTCGGGTCTTGCCTTGGTGGATGCGGTGTGCCTTGCAAGGAAGGACGACGTGGTGGGGTTTGTCATATGTTGTTGGGTACGGTATGTATTGACAATGACCGCCTAAAGATAATTCCTTTGAGGCGTGAGGACCAGCTCTGGACATGGGGCGTGTCTTCTCTGCGGTGATGGACGAGACGCGGGGCGGATGCCATGACGTGTCGGCGGCCTTCATGTGCCTAAGGGGTCACGTCGGTGGCCCTTCCTATGGTTTCATAGCTCTTTTAGGGCAACCCGTGTTGTCTTTCATGCACTGCAGTGCCCTTAGGGTGGTCTAAACCCATCAGTATGTCTCCTCGTCACTGTTGATGTTTCCTGGTGGTATAGCTGGAAATGCATAAATGTCTCTTTAGGGGGGGAGTGGTCGGCGACCCCCCCTGGGCGTGGGTCTTGTCCTGCGTGCCTAGAGCCACCCAATGACATGCCGAGTGACATGGAAAATGGCATCGACGCAGTGCCATGAATTCCTGATGATTCGTCTCGTGCTTGGGGCTTGTCTTGCCCGAGGTAGTGCGCCCTAAAAACGATGACAATGAGATGGGGTTTGTCGCATGTGTGATCCTGCGGACTGACAGTCGTGTCCAGACAATGGCATCCGAGTGAGACGATTTGAAGGGGCCTCGAGGCCCGTCTTGGTGCGTGTGGCGTGCCTTGAAAGGAAGGACGTTGCGGTGGGGTTTGTCATCTGTTGTCGTGTCCCGTATGTAATGACAATGACCACCTAAAGAGAATTCATTTCATGCGTGAGGACCCTCTCTGGACATGGGGCCTGTCTTCTCGGCGGTGTTGGACGCTACCCGGGATGAATGCTACTACGTGTCGGCGGCCTTCATGTGCCTAAGGGGTCACATCGGTGGCTGTTCCTACGGTTTCATATATCTTTTAGGGCAACACGTGTTGACTTTCATGCGCTGTGGTGCCCACAGGGTTGTCTAAACCCTCCAGTATGTCTCCTCGTCAGTGCTGATGTTTCCTGGTGGGACAGCTGGAAAGGCATAAATGTCTCTTTAGGGGGGGAGTGGTCGGCGACCCCCCCTGGGCGTGGGTCTTGTCCTGCGTGCCCAGAGCCACCTAGTGACATGCCCACGGACATGGAAAAATGGCCTCCAGACAAATCCATGAAAGCTTGAGGATTCATACGGTGCTTGGGGCTTGTCTTGTCTGAGGTAATGCGCCATAAAAGTGATGACAATGAGCCGGGGTGCGTCGCGTGTCAGGTCCGAGGTACTGACAATCACGTGGAGACAACGCCACCCGAGTGGGACGATTTGAAGGGGCATCGGGGCTTGCCTTGGAGGATGCGGTGTGCCTTGCAAGGAAGGACGACGTGGTGGGGTTTGTCATATGTTGTTGGGTACGGTATGTAATGACAATGACCGCCTAAAGATAATTCATTTCATGCGTGAGGACCCGCTCTGGACATGGGGCGTGTCTTCTCTGCGGTGATGGACGAGACGCGGGACGGATGTCATGACGTGTCGGCGGCCTTCATGTGCCTAAGGGGTCACGTCGGTGGCCCTTCCTATGGTTTCATAGCTCTTTTAGGGCAACCCGTGTTGTCTTTCATGCACTGCGGTGCCCTTAGGGTGGTCTAAACCCCTCAGTATGTCTCCTCGTCACTTTTGATGTTTCCTGGTGGAATAGCTGGAAATGCATAAATGTCTCTTTAGGGGGGGAGTGGTCGGCGACCCCCCCTGGGCGTGGGTCTTGTCCTGCGTGCCTAGAGCCACCCGATGACATGCCCAGTGACATGGAAAATGGCATCGACGCAATGCCATGAATTCTTGATGATTCGTCCCGTGCTTGGGGCTTGTCTTTCCCGAGGTAGTGCGCCCTAAAAACGATGACAATGAGATGGGTTTTGTCGCATGTGTGATCTTGCGGGCTGACAGTCGTTTCCAGACAAAGGCATCCGAGTGAGACGATTTGAAGGGGCCTCGAGGCCCGTCTTGGTGCATGCGGTGTGCCTTGAAAGGAAGGACGTTGAGGTGTGGTTATTCATGTGTTTTCGTGTCCCGTATGTAATGATAATGACCACCTAAAGAGAATTCATTTCATGCGTGAGGACCCTCTCTGGACATGGGGCCTGTCTTCTCGGCGGTGTTGGACGCTACCCGGGATGGATGCTAGTACGTGATGGCGGCCTTGATGTGCCTAAGGGGTCACATTGGTGGCTATTCCTATGGTTTCATATCTCTTTTAGGGCAACACGTGTTGTCTTTCATGCGCTGTGGTGCCCACAGGGTTGTCTGAACCCATCAGTATGTCTCCTCGTCAGTGCTGATGTTTCCTGGTGGGACAGCTGGAAATGCATAAATGTCTCTTTAGGGGGGGAGTGGTCGGCGACCCCCCCTGGGCGTGGGTCTTGTCCTGTGTGCCCAGAGCCACCCAGTGACATGCCCACGGACATGGAAAAACGGCCTCCAGACGAATCCATGAAAGCCTGATGATTCGTACGGTGCTTGGGGCTTGTCTTGTCTGAGGTAATGCGCCATAAAAGTGATGACAATGAGCTGGGGTGCGTCGCGTGTCAGACCCACTCCGAGTGACGTGGAAAATGGCATCGACGCAATGCCAAGAATTCCTGATGATTTGTCCCGTGCTTCGGGCTTGTCTTGCCCGAGGTAGTGCGCCATAAAAACGATGACAATGAGATGGGGTTTGTCGCGTGTGTGAGGTCCGACGTACTGACGATCACGTGGAGACAACGGCATCCGAGTGAGACGATTTGAAGGGGCCTCGGGGCTTGCCTTGGTGGATGCGGTGTGCCTTGCAAGGAAGGACGATGTGGTGGGGTTTGTCATATGTTGTTGGGTACGGTATGTATTGACAATGACCACCTAAAGATAATTCCTTTGAGGCGTGAGGACTCGCTCTGGACATGGGGCGCGTCTTCTCTGCGGTGATGGACGAGACGCGGGACGGATGCCATGACGTGTCGGCGGCCTTCATGTGCCTAAGGGGTCACGTCGGTGGCCCTTCCTATGGTTTCATAGCTCTTTTAGGGCAACCCGTGTTGTCTTTCATGCACTGCGGTGCCCTTAGGGTGGTCTAAACCCATCAGTATGTCTCCTCGTCACTGTTGATGTTTCCTGGTGGTATAGCTGGAAATGCATAAATGTCTCTTTAGGGGGGGAGTGGTCGGCGACCCCCCCTGGGCGTGGGTCTTGTCCTGCGTGCCTAGAGCCACCCACTGACATGCCGAGTGACATGGAAAATGGCATCGACGCAGTGCCATGAATTTCTGATGATTCGTCCCGTGCTTGGGGCTTGTCTTGCCCGAGGTAGTGCGCCCTAAAAACGATGACAATGAGATGGGGTTTGTCGCATGTGTGATCCTGCGGACTGACAGTCGTGTCCAGACAATGGCATCCGAGTGAGACGATTTGAAGGGGCCTCGAGGCCCGTCTTGGTGCGTGTGGCGTGCCTTGAAAGGAAGGACGTTGCGGTGGGGTTTGTCATCTGTTGTCGTGTCCCGTATGTAATGACAATGACCACCTAAAGAGAATTCATTTCATGCGTGAGGACCCTCTCTGGACATGGGGCCTGTCTTCTCGGCGGTGTTGGACGCTACCCGGGATGAATGCTACTACGTGTCGGCGGCCTTCATGTGCCTAAGGGGTCACATCGGTGGCTGTTCCTATGGTTTCATATATCTTTTAGGGCAACACGTGTTGTCTTTCATGCGCTGTGGTGCCCACAGGGTTGTCTAAACCCGTTAGTATGTCTCCTCGTCAGTGCTGATGTTTCCTGGTGGGACAGCTGAAAATGCATAAATGTCTCTTTAGGGGGGGAGTGGTCGGCGACCCCCCCTGGGCGTGGGTCTTGTCCTGCGTGCCCAGAGCCACCTAGTGACATGCCCACGGACATGGAAAAATGGCCTCCAGACAAATCCATGAAAGCTTGAGGATTCATACGGTGCTTGGGGCTTGTCTTGTCTGAGGTAATGCGCCATAAAAGTGATGACAATGAGCCGGGGTGCGTCGCGTGTCAGGTCCGACGTACTGACAATCACGTGGAGACAACGCCACCCGAGTGGGACGATTTGAAGGGGCATCGGGGCTTGCCTTGGAGGATGCGGTGTGCCTTGCAAGGAAGGACGACGTGGTGGGGTTTGTCATATGTTGTTGGGTACGGTATGTAATGACAATGACCGCCTCAAGATAATTCCTTTCATGCGTGAGGACCCGCTCTGGACATGGGGCGTGTCTTCTCTGCGGTGATGGACGAGACGCGGGACGGATGCCATGACGTGTCGGCGGCCTTCATGTGCCTAAGGGGTCACGTCGGTGGCCCTTCCTATGGTTTCATAGCTCTTTTAGGGCAACCCGTGTTGTCTTTCATGCACTGCGGTGCCCTTAGGGTGGTCTAAACCCATCAGTATGTCTCCTCGTCACTGTTGATGTTTCCTGGTGGAATAGCTGGAAATGCATAAATGTCTTTTTAGGGGGGGGAGTGGTCGGCGACCCCCCCTGGGCGTGGGTCTTGTCCTGCGTGCCTAGAGCCACCCGATGACATGCCCAGTGACATGGAAAATGGCATGGACGCAATGCCATGAATTCTCGATGATTCGTCCCGTGCTTGGGGCTTGTCTTTCCCGAGGTAGTGCGCCCTAAAAACGATGACAACGAGATGGGGTTTGTCGCATGTGTGATCTTGCGGGCTGATAGTCGTTTCCAGACAATGGCATCCGAGTGAGACGATTTGAAGGGGCCTCGAGGCCCGTCTTGGTGCATGCGGCGTGCCTTGAAGGGAAGGACGTTGAGGTGGGGTCATACCTCAAACATTGCAGATTTGGTTGGTGATGCAACCTTGTTGATCCTTCCATTAGTCATATGCTTGTCTCAAAGATCAGGTTGTGCATGTACAATGGACAAACTAATTGAACGGAATTGAATGTTCGGGACGACGGTTTGGGCTTGTGTTGGGGTCTGAGTGGTGAGCTCAGTCATACCTCAAACAATGCAGATGTTGTTGGTGATTCTACATGTCTGATCCTTCCACTAGTCATATGCTTGTCTCAAAGATCAGGTCCTGCATGATCAGTTGTGTGGGTTGATGGTTGCGCTTATGCGATTGTGTGGGAGTGGTGGATGGTTGTCAAGATACCGCGGTCTCCCTTTTTTGGGAAGGGAACGTTGGTCTCGTTGGCTCTAGGGGGTTGGGTATATCAATCCTTCCCTTGTGTCATGCATAGCGGGCTTTCCCTGCCTTCATGTGCTGCATTGTGATGCCTCTCGGGTTGCTTCCCTCGAGGCGTCACGGTCAGTTGTGTGGGTTGATGGTTGTGCTTACGCGATTGTGTGGGAGTGGTGGATGGTTGTCAAGATACTGCGGTCTCCCTTTTTTGGGAAGGGAACGTTGGTCTCGTTGGCTCTAGGGGGTTGGGTATATCAATCCTTCCCTTGTGTCATGCATAGCGGGCTTTCCCTGCCTTCATGTGCTGCATTGTGATGCCTCTCGGGTTGCTTCCCTCGAGGCGTCACGGTCAGTTGTGTGGGTTGATGGTTGTGCTTACGCGATTGTGTGGGAGTGGTGGATGGCTGTCAAGATACTGCGGTCTCCCTTTTTTGGGAAGGGAACGTTGGTCTCGTTGGCTCTAGGGGGTTGGGTATATAAATCCTTCCCTTGTGTCATGCATAGCGGGCTTTCCCTGCCTTCATGTGCTGCATTGTGATGTCTCTCGGGTTGCTTCCCTCGAGGCGTCACAGTCAGTTGTGTGGGTTGATGGTTGTGCTTACGCGATTGTGTGGGAGTGGTGGATGGTTGTCAAGATACTGCGGTCTCCCTTTTTTGGGAAGGGAACGTTGGTCTCCTTGGCTCTAGGGGGTTGGGTATATAAATCCTTCCCTTGTGTCATGCATAGCGGGCTTTCCCTGCCTTCATGTGCTGCATTGTGATGCCTCTGGGGTTGCTTCCCTTGAGGCGTCACGGTCAGTTGTGTGGGTTGATGGTTGTGCTTACGCGATTGTGTGGGAGTGGTGGATGGTTGTCAAGATACTGCGGTCTCCCTTTTTTGGGAAGGGAACGTTGGTCTCCTTGGCTCTAGGGGGTTGGGTATATAAATCCTTCCCTTGTGTCATGCATAGCGGGCTTTCCCTGCCTTCATGTGCTGCATTGTGATGTCTCTCGGGTTGCTTCCCTCGAGGTGTCACAGTCAGTTGTGTGGGTTGATGGTTGTGCTTACGCGATTGTGTGGGAGTGGTGGATGGTTGTCAAGATACTGCGGTCTCCCTTTTTTGGGAAGGGAACGTTGGTCTCCTTGGCTCTAGGGGGTTGGGTATATAAATCCTTCCCTTGTGTCATGCATAGCGGGCTTTCCCTGCCTTCATGTGCTGCATTGTGATGCCTCTCGGGTTGCTTCCCTTGAGGCGTCACGGTCAGTTGTGTGGGTTGATGGTTGTGCTTACGCGATTGTGTGGGAGTGGTGGATGGTTGTCAAGATACTGCGGTCTCCCTTTTTTGGGAAGGGAACGTTGGTCTCGTTGGCACCCTCATCCGTAAGTGGGGGATTAATTTCTCCTCGCTTTCATTTGGTCCTTGTGCATGTTTCCATGTGAATGATGGAACACGGTTTGGCTTGGTTGGATATCCGTTGAGAACACTAGTCAAATGCTTGTCTCAAAGATCAGTCTGTGCATGTACAGGGACAAACTAACCGAAAGATGGTGATATTGTGAAGGGTCTCATTAAATCAGTGACAAGTTTGACGTTCTCCTCGGTTATACATCAAGCGAAGAATGTGTATCTATTGTTTCGACAAGATACACGAGCGTCGTCACGCAGAGGTGATGACTCATTAAGGGGAATCCTGTCGATTTGGGAAGATGGTTTGGGCTTGTGTTGGGGTCTGAGTGGTTTGCTCAGTCATACCTCAAACATTGCAGATGTGGTTGGTGATGCTACCTGGCTGATCCTTCCATTAGTCATATGCTTGTCCCAAAGATCAGGTGGTGCATGTACAAAGGAAAAACTAATCGAATGGAATTGAATGTTCGGGACGACGGTTTGGGCTTGTGTTGGGGTCTGAGTGGTTAGCTCAGTCATACCTCAAACAATGCAGATGTTGTTGGTGATGCTACATGGCTGATCCTTCAACTAGTCATATGCTTGACTCAAAGATCAGGTCCCGCATGTACAAAGACAAACTAATCGAAAGATGGTGATACTGTGATGGGTCTCATTAAATTAGTGCCAGGGCTGACTTTCTCCTCAGTTATACATCAAGAGAAGAATCCCCAGGTGGGTGAGCTCCACCTAGAAGACCCTCACTTGTCCCTTCGGAGTTCTCCCTGTTGGTAGTGGAATTTTGTCAGTTATGATATACGGGCCCTGTTTATATGCTTGGGTTGAATTCTCTCGCACAATTGCGGTATTGAGCATCATGCAGAGGTGATGACTCATTAATTGGGTTCCTGTCGATTTGGAAAGACGGTTTGGGCTTGTGTTGGGGTCTGAGTGGTCTGCTCAGTCATACCTCAAACATTGCAGATGTGGTTGGTGATGCAACCTGGCTGATCCTTCCATTAGTCATATGCTTGTCCCAAAGATCAGGTTGTGCATGTACAAAGGACAAACTAATGGAACGGAATTGAATGTTCGGGATGATGGTTTGGGCTTGTGTTGGGGTCTGAGTGGTGAGCTCAGTCATACCTCAAACAATGCAGATGTTGTTGGTGATGCTACATGGCTGATCCTTCTACTAGTCATATGCTTGTCTCAAAGATCAGGTTGTGCATGATCAGTTGTGTGGGTTGATGGTTGCCCTTATGCGATTGTGTGGAAGTGGTGGATGGTTGTCAAGATACTGCGGTCTCCCTTTTTTGGGAATGGAACGTTGGTCTCGTTGGCGCTAGGGGGTTGGGTATATCAATCCTTCCCTTGTGTCATGCATAGCGGGCTTTCCCTGCCTTCATGTGCTGCATTGTGATGCCTCTCGGGTTGCTTCCCTCGAGGCGTGACGGTCAGTTGTGTGGGTTGATGGTTGTGCTTACGCGATTGTGTGGGAGTGGTGGATGGTTGTCAAGATACTGCGGTCTCCCTTTTTTGGGAAGGGAACGTTGGTCTCGTTGGCACCCTCATCCGTAAGTGGGGGTTTAATTTCTCCTCGCTTTCATTTGGTCCTTGTACATGTTTCCATGTGAATGATGGAACACGGTTTGGCTTGGTTGGATATCCGATGAGAACACTAGTCATATGCTTGTCTCAAAGATCAGTCTGTGCATGTACAGGGACAAACTAACCGAAAGATGGTGATACTGTGAAGGGTCTCATTAAATCAGTGACAAGTTTGACGTTCTCCTCGGTTATACATCAAGCGAAGAATGTGTATCTATTGTTTTTGCAAGATACACGAGCGTCATACAGAGGTGATGACTAATTAAGGGGAAACATGTCGATTTGGGAAGATGGTTTGGGCTTGTGTTGGGGTCTGAGTGGTTTGCTCAGTCATACCTCAAACATTGCAGATGTGGTTGGTGATGCTACCTGGCTGATCCTTCCATTAGTCATATGCTTGTATCAAAGATCAGGTCGTGCATGTACAAAGGACAAACTAATCGAATGGAATTGAATGCTCGGGACGACGGTTTAGGCTTGTGTTGGGGTCTGAGTGGTCTGCTCAGTCATACCTCAAACATTGCAGATGTGGTTAGTGACGCTACATGGGTGATCCTTCCACTAGTCATATGCGTGTCTCAAAGATCAGGTCCTGCATGTACAAGGACAAACTAATCGAAAGATGGTGATACTGTGAAGGGTCTCATTAAATCAGTGACACGGCTGACTTTCTCCTCGGTTATACATCAAGCGAAGAATCCCCAGGTGGGTGAGCTCCACCTAGAAGAACCTCACTTGTCCCTTTGGAGTTCTCCCTGTTGGTAGTGGAATTTTGTTGGTGCTGATGTAAGGGCCCCGTCTATATGCTTGGGTTGAATTCTCTCGCACAATTTTGGTTTCGGGTTCCAAGGGCTTGCTAAAAAGACGATGCGATACTAGACAGATATAACTTGGATGGGATGATGATAGATGAGCATGGTTGGTGTCCTGGTTCTTGGTTAAAAGTTTCGCAACGGTGGTTGAGTTCTTTTGAATGGTGGGATGTGGGGGGTGCGGCGGGACATAGGGCCTCCGTTCCTGTCATGACTCCTTTTCCTCAACGTCCCTGGAGCGTTGTGGGTTCGTCTGCTTAAAATCTGCCTCATGGCGGTTGAGTTCCTTCGGAAGGTGGGATGTGGGAGGCATGGCGGTGGGACGCTGTAATTCCTTTTCCTCACCGGTGGGATGTGGGGGGCATTGGAAAGAATGGGTTTTTGCCCAGTCTCATGCCGTGCCCGCCTTTTTCCTCACCTTTCATGGAGCGTTGCGGTTCGGGCTTGCTTAAAAGGCCACCTGTTGGTGGCGGAGTTCCTTGGATGGTGGGATGTGGGAGGCATGGTGGGTTGGTGTTCCTTTGTCGTCCCTCGACGCTCCTGCCCTTCCCTCGCCTTCTCTAGAGCAGTGCGGCTCTGCTTGCTTAAAAGCTGCCTCAGGGCGGTTGAGTTGCTGCGGATGGTGGGATGTGGGGGGCGCGGCGGGATTGGGTTTTTGCCCCGTCCCCTGACGTGCCTGCCTTTTCCTCCCCGTCTGTGGAGCATTGCGGGCTGGGTGCTTAAATACCGCCTCACGGTTTGTGGGATCCTGTGGATGGTGGGATGTGGGCGGCGCGGCGGGACATAGGACCCCCGTACCTACCATGACTCCTTTTCCTCGACGTCTCTTGAGCGTTGCTGGTTCGTCTGCTTAAAAGCTGCCTCATGGCGGTTGAGTTCCTACGGAATGTGAGATGTGGGAGGCACGGCGGGATGGGGGTTTCCCTCCTCATCCCCTGACGTTCCTACCTTTTTCCTCACTGGTGGGATGTGGGGGGTATGGGTGGGATTGGGTTGTTTCCCCGTCCTGTCGTACCCACCTTTTTCCTCACCTTTCATGGAGCGTTGCGGGTCGGGCTTTGCTTAAAATCCACTGATTGTGGTTGAGTTCTTGCAGATGTTGGGATGTGGGAGGCATGGTGGGATTGGGTTCCTTTGTCGTCCCTTGCTGTACCGCCTTTTCCTCACCTTCTCTGGAGCGTTGTGGAATTTTGGTAGTGGTTCAAGCGCGAAACTGTCGGTATCACCAGGATGCGAGAGCGTGCTCCTAAATTTCTCATTCAGTGATATTCCATGCGAACCATAGCAAGCTGCCTTGGGCAATGATTGGTGGGAGTGCTTTGCTCAACGCATTGTCGGGGCCACGTGCGAGTTATTTGGGTCCTAAGAAACTCACACCAACAGGGTAACGATTTCCATGGTTCATTATTGGACAAGTTGGGGTGCCTTCCTCCTCAGTCATGCCTTGGGTGATGATGTTCATAAGGGTGGCTTGAGAATGTGTATCTACTGTTTCTGCAAGATACACGAGCGTCATGCAGAGGTGATGACTAATTAAGGGGAAACATGTCGATTTGGGAAGAGATGGTTCGGGCTTGTGTTGGGGTCTGAGTGGTCTGCTCAGTCATACCTCAAACATTGCAGATGTGGTTGGTGATGGTACCCGGTTGATCTTTCCATTAGTCATATTATTGTCTCAAAGATCAGGCTGTGCATGTACGAAGGACAAACTAATCGAATGGAATTGAATGCTCGGGACGACGGTTTGGGCTTGTGTTGGGGTCTGAGTGGTCTGCTCAGTCATACCTCAAACATTGCAGATGTGGTTGGTGATGCTACATGGTTGATCCTTCCACTAGTCATATGCCTGTCTCAAAGATCAGGTCCCGCATGTAAAGGACAAACTAATCGAAAGATGGTGATACTGTGACGGGTCTCATTAAATCAGTGCCAGGGCTGACTTTCTCCTCGGTTATACCTCAAGCGAAGAATCCCCAGGTGGGTGAGCTCCACCTTGAAGACCCTCACTTGTCCCTTTGGAGTTCTCCCTGTTGGTAGTGGAATTTTGTTGGTGCTGATGTACGGGCCCCGTCTATATGCTTGGGTTGAATTCTCTCGCACAATTTTGGTTTCGGGTTCCAAGGGCTTGCTAAAAAGACGATGCGATACTAGACAGATATAACTTGGATGGGATGATGATAGATGAGAATGGTTGGTGTCCTGGTTCTTGGTTAAAAGTTTCGCAACGGTGGTTGAGTTCTTTTGAATGGTGGGATGTGGGGGGTGCGGCGGGACATAGGGCCTCTGTTCCTGTCATGACTCCTTTTCCTCAACGTCCCTGGAGCGTTGTGGGTTCGTCTGCTTAAAATCTGCCTCACGGCGGTTGAGTTCCTTCGGAAGGTGGGATGTGGGAAGCATGGCGGTGGGACGCTGTAATTCCTTTTCCTCACCGGTGGGATGTGGGGGGCATTGGAAAGAATGGGTTTTTGCCCAGTCTCATGCCGTGCCCGCCTTTTTCCTCACCTTTCATGGAGCGTTGCGGTTCGGGCTTGCTTAAAAGGCCACCTGTTGGTGGCGGAGTTCCTTGGATGGTGGGATGTGGGAGGCATGGTGGGTTGGTGTTCCTTTGTCGTCCCTCGACGCTCCTGCCCTTCCCTCGCCTTCTCTAGAGCAGTGCGGCTTTGCTTGCTTAAAAGCTGCCTCAGGGTGGTTGAGTTGCTGCGGATGGTGGGATGTGGGGGGCGCGGCGGGATTGGGTTTTTGCCCCGTCCCCTGACGTGCCTGCCTTTTCCTCCCCGTCTGTGGAGCATTGCGGGCTGGGTGCTTAAATACCGCCTCACGGTTTGTGGGATCCTGTGGATGGTGGGATGTGGGCGGCGCGGCGGGACATAGGACCCCCGTACCTACCATGACTCCTTTTCCTCGACGTCTCTTGAGCGTTGCTGGTTCGTCTGCTTAAAAGCTGCCTCATGGCGGTTGAGTTCCTACGGAATGTGAGATGTGGGAGGCACGGCGGGATGGGGGTTTCCCTCCTCATCCCCTGACGTTCCTACCTTTTCCCTCACTGGTGGGATGTGGGGGGTATGGGCGGGATTGGGTTGTTTCCCCGTCCTGTCGTACCCACCTTTTTCCTCACCTTTCATGGAGCGTTGCGGGTCGGGCTTTGCTTAAAATCCACTGAGTGTGGTTGAGTTCTTGCAGATGTTGGGATGTGGGAGGCATGGTGGGATTGGGTTCCTTTGTCGTCCCTTGCTGTACCGCCTTTTCCTCACCTTCTCTGGAGCGTTGTGGAATTTTGGTAGTGGTTCAAGCGCGAAACTGTCGGTATCACCAGGATGCGAGAGCGTGCTCCTAAATTTCTCATTCAGCGATATTCCATGCGAACCATAGCAAGCTGCCTTGGGCAATGATTGGTGGGAGTGCTTTGCTCAACGCATTGTCGGGGCCACGTGCGAGTTATTTGTGTCCTAAGAGACTCACACCAACAGGGTAACGATTTCCATGGTTCATTATTGGACAAGTTGGGGTGCCTTCCTCCTCAGTCATGCCTTGGGTGATGATGTTCATAAGGGTGGCTTGAGAATGTGTATCTACTGTTTCTGCAAGATACACGAGCGTCATGCGGAGGTGATGACTCATTAAGGGGAATCCTGTCGATTTGGGAAGATGGTTGGGGCTTGTGTTGGGGTCTGAGTGGTCTGCTCAGTCATACCTCAAACATTGCAGATGTGGTTGGTGATGCTACCTGGCTGATCCTTCCATTAGTCATATGCTTGTCTCAAAGATCAGGTTGTGCATGTACAAAGGACAAACTAATCGAACAGAATTGAATGTTCGGGACGACGGTTTGGGCTTGTGTTGGGGTCTGAGTGGTCAGCTCAGTCATACCCCAAACAATGCAGATGTTGTTGGTGATGCTACATGGCTGATCCTTCCACTAGTCATATGCCTGTCTCAAAGATCAGGTCCCGCATGTAAAGGACAAACTAATCGAAAGATGGTGATACTGTGACGGGTCTCATTAAATCAGTGCCAGGGGTGACTTTCTCCTCGGTTATATCTCAAGCGAAGAATCCCCAGGTGGGTGAGCTCCACCTAGAAGACCCTCACTTGTCCCTTTGGAGTTCTCCCTGTTGGTAGTGGAATTTTTTTGGTGCTGATGTAGGGGCCCCGTCTATATGCTTGGGTTGAATTCTCTCGCACAATTGCGGTTCCGTCTTCCAAGGGCTTGCTAAAAAGACAATGCGATACTAGACAGATATAACTTGGATGGGATGATGATAGATGAGCATGGTTGGTGTCCTGGTTCTTGGTTAAAAGTTTCGCAACGGTGGTTGAGTTCTTTTGAATGGTGGGATGTGGGGGGTGCGGCGGGACATAGGGCCTCCGTTCCTGTCATGACTCCTTTTCCTCAACGTCCCTGGAGCGTTGTGGGTTCGTCTGCTTAAAATCTGCCTCATGGCGGTTGAGTTCCTTCGGAAGGTGGGATGTGGGAGGCATGGCGGTGGGACGCTGTAATTCCTTTTCCTCACCGGTGGGATGTGGGGGGCATTGGAAAGAATGGGTTTTTTCCCAGTCTCATGCCGTGCCCGCCTTTTTCCTCACCTTTCATGGAGCGTTGCGGTTCGGGCTTGCTTAAAAGGCCACCTGTCGGTGGCGGAGTTCCTTGGATGGTGGGATGTGGGAGGCATGGTGGGTTGGTGTTCCTTTGTCGTCCCTCGACGCTCCTGCCCTTCCCTCGCCTTCTCTAGAGCAGTGCGGCTTGGCTTGCTTAAAAGCCGCCTCAGGGTGGTTGAGTTGTTGCGGATGGTGGGATGTGGGAGGCGCGGCGGGATTGGGTTTTTGCCCCGTCCCCTGACGTGCCTGCCTTTTCCTCCCCGTCTGTGGAGCATTGCGGGCTGGGTGCTTAAATACCGCCTCACGGTTTGTGGGATCCTGTGGATGGTGGGATGTGGGCGGCGCGGCGGGACATAGGACCCCCGTACCTACCCTGACTCCTTTTCCTTGACGTCTCTTGAGCGTTGCTGGTTCGTCTGCTTAAAAGCTGCCTCATGGCGGTTGAGTTCCTACGGAATGTGAGATGTGGGAGGCACGGCGGGATGGGGGTTTCCCTCCTCATCCCCTGACGTTCCTACCTTTTTCCTCACTGGTGGGATGTGGGGGGTATGGGCGGGATTGGGTTGTTTCCCCGTCCTGTCGTACCCACCTTTTTCCTCACCTTTCATGGAGCGTTGCGGGTCGGGCTATGCTTAAAAGCCACCGAGTGTGGTTGAGTTCTTGCAGATGTTGGGATGTGGGAGGCATGGTGGGATTGGGTTCCTTTGTCGTCCCTTGCTGTACCGCCTTTTCCTCACCTTCTCTGGAGCGTTGTGGAATTTTGGTAGTGGTTCAAGCGCGAAACTGTCGGTATCACCAGGATGCAAGAGCGTGCTCCTAAATTTCTCATTCAGCGATATTTCATGCGAACCATAGCAAGCTGCCTTGGGCAATGATTGGTGGGAGTGCTTTGCTCAACGCATTGTCGGGGCCACGTGCGAGTTATTTGGGTCCTAAGAAACTCACACCAACAGGGTGACGATTTCCATGGTTCATTATTGGACAAGTTGGGGTGCCTTCCTCCTCAGTCATGCCTTGGGTGATGATGTTCATAAGGGTGGCTTGAGAATGTGTATCTACTGTTTCTGCAAGATACACGAGCGTCATGCGGAGGTGATGACTCATTAAGGGGAATCCTGTCGATTTGGGAAGATGGTTGGGGCTTGTGTTGGGGTCTGAGTGGTCTGCTCAGTCATACCTCAAACATTGCAGATGTGGTTGGTGATGCTACCTGGCTGATCCTTCCATTAGTCATATGCTTGTCTCAAAGATCAGGTTGTGCATGTACAAAGGACAAACTAATGGAACAGAATTGAATGTTCGGGACGACGGTTTGGGCTTGTGTTGGGGTCTGAGTGGTCAGCTCAGTCATACCCCAAACAATGCAG